>WBMZ01007832.1:42114-60776 GCA_013400975.1 Atrichornis clamosus | reverse complement strand
CCGCCGCCGCCGCCATGTTCGCGGAGCTGAACGAGCTGCTCGGGGCCTCCCCGGAGCGCCCGGACGCGGTGAGAGGGCGCTGAGAGGGCGGGAGGGACGGGCCGGGAGCGGCGGGGCACGCTGGGAGGGGCACGGCCTCCGCAGGCGGAGGTGGCGGCCGCGGCCGGTCCCGGAGCTGAGCCGCCTTCGGCCCTTCCCTCGCCCGTTCCTGGCTCTCCGCCGCTGCTCACGGCTGTGGCTCCGGCATCGGCCCCTGCGGAGCGGCCGAGCTCTGTTCCCGCGGTGTGTCCGTGCGTGGGTGCTGCCATGCGGGGAATAAAAACAGAACTGGCTGTCAAACCCGCTGCCTGGCGCTGCTCCGGGCCGGGGACTGTTGTAGAGGTTCTCGTCCTTTAGGGCACTAAATGAATTAATTTAGTTCATCCAGGGAAGTTTTGTGCTAATGAAGTCGCGCTGTAATTGAACACCCTCGCTCTCTGTGAGAGCTGTGCAGGCAAAACATCAGTCATGGACTCACAGAGTGGTTTGGGCTGGAAGGGACCTTAGAGCCCATCCAGTGCCACCCCTGCCATGGGCAGGGACACCTCCCACTATCCCAGGGGGCTCCCAGCCCCGTCCAGCCTGGCCTGGGACACTTCCAGGGATCCAGGGGCAGCCACAGCTGCTCTGGGCACCCTGTGCCAGGGCCTCACCACCCTCACAGGGAAGAATTTCTTCCTAATATCCCATCTATCCCTGCCCTCTGGCAGTGGGAAGCCATTCCCCCTTGTCCTGTCCCTCCATCCCTTGTCCTAAGTCCCTCTCCAGCTCTCCTGGCGCCCCTTTAGGCCCTGGAAGGGGCTCTGAGCTCTCCCTGGAGTCTTCTCTCCAGGTGAACACCCCCAGCTCTCCCAGCCTGGCTCCAGAGCAGAGGGGCTCCAGCCCTGGGAGCAGCTCCGTGGCTCCCGTGGCCTCTCTCCAGCAGCTCCATGTGCTCCTGCTGTTGGATGCAGGGCTGGAGCAGCTCTGCAGGTGGGGTCTCACCTGAGTGTGGCAGAGACCCCCTTTTCCTGCTGCCCACTCTGGGGATCATCCCAAGGCAGGAGGGGTCTCTGGGTCCCAGTGCACACAGCTGGGGCATGTCCAGCTGTCACTCAGCAGCACCCCCAGCTCCTCCTCAGGGCTGCTCTCCATCCATCCATGCAGGCATCCCCCAGCCTGTGCTGATACTGGGGACTGTCCTGACCCAGTTTTAGCATCTTGCACTTGGCCTTGTACCTCCTGACATCCCACGGACCCACTCCTCCAGCTTCTCCAGGTCCCTCTGGATGCCCCATCCCTTCCCTCTGGTGTGTGACTGCACCACACAGCTCGCTGTCATCAGTAATTATTAATAAATTATCCGTGTGCTACACGTTACTCCGTGTTTTTCCTGACACTTACCGGCTTAGATAACAAAAGCAGGTGATAATTTATTTTGTAAGTCTGAGTATCCCCCTTTGTCTCCAGTTTTCCCCCTTGCCCTACTACGAGCTTAGAGTGGGAATAGAGCAGGTTTCTCCTTGGTCTGGAAGACACCTCTGAGGTCATTCCTTGTCAAGCTGCCTGGAGTGGGGCAGGGCTGATCTGGTGGGGAAGCAATACTGAGGAAAATGTGGGATGGTGCCCTTGAGGCTCAAAGCAAACCTGGTGGAGGCCTTGGCTGAGGCTCAGTGGTAGTGAGGGATAGTCTGAGGCTGTGCAGATTCCTGAATCCCTGTGGTTCCTGTGGGTTGATGTTGGGATTTTAAAGCACGTGAAGTGCTAAGTAAGAAGTGCTTGGTGGAGTTTGTTGGCCTGCACTCTAAGGTGTGTTTGATGGTGGAGATGTGGGATGAGTGGAAGTGCTGCCATCCACGAGCTTGGTTTCTGAGGCAGGGAGCTCACCTTGATGTGAACAGTAAATTCTGCAGAACAAAACCAAAAGATTTGTCCTGAAGGTTTTGGGTTTGGATTTGGCAGCCAAAGCAGGAGCCAACCAAGGCCTCCTCTGTGTGAGGAAGTCCCTCGGATTGAGCTGGCTCTTCCTCTCCCATTGGACGTGGACACCCCAGCATGCACTCCAGGTTCCTTTTGTCCAGGTGTCACACCAGAGTGTGGCTGGCTGCCCAGCGAGTGGTGTTCCTCCGTGCTGGAGTTGGGAGGCTGACTCCATGCCCTGCGACACTCATGGTGTGAAATCTGGCTTGCTCTGGTAGTAAATCGTGAGTATTTGTATGTTCAAGTCCCCCTCGGTGTCACCAGTCCCGGTGCAGAGGCAATCCCTGGGGTGTACTGGGATACCCAGCCTGGCTGGCTGGAAACCAGTGTGGCACTGTGCTGAGCAGCATCAGTCCTTTGCCAGCCTCTCCTTCCCGGCGCTGCCATCCCGATTTCTGCAGCTCCACGGCTGGTCCGTGCCGTTTTCCGAGTGCTGACGAGCGTTGTCACCGCGGGGCTGGTGGGTGGATGGAGCTGCCGCCACTGCGGGTGTATCTGCGGGTGTATCTGCGGGTGTATCTGCCATGTCACCGCGGAGTTGTGACACCCGCTGCCGCCCCGCCGAGGGATTTTGGCAGTCCCTAACGAGTAGCTGCAGCTTCTGCCTCGTGGCCTGCAGGTACTGAGAGTGTGAGGGCAGGGTGTGGAGGGAATGGGCTGGGGCTCAGGGAGGAGATGCTGCAGGAAGGCTTTGCCTTTGGAAGGCTTTCATCCCTGGCAGCGTCTTCCTGGGACTGAGAAGGGAGAAGGAATAACAGCTGGGATAGCAGCTTGGTCCTGTTATTAAGGGTCTTGGAAAGCCAACTTTTAGAGGAGGTATCTCCCGTTCTGAGAGTGGTTCCTCACCACCTGATTACTCTGATATTTCCATGGCTGCTTTTGCATCTCAAATAGATGGAATTTTGTCTTTATCTCCTCCTATGTGTCTGTGGTGGCAAACTGAGGCCATGGGGTTTGTGGGGCAGCAAGCAAAGTCCTGGTGATGGGGCCAGGGTTTGTGCTCCTCACGCAGCAGGAGAATTCCTCTTGCCACGAGGACTTCCAGGGACCTGGTTGCTTCAGCCAGCTGTTAAATAACTTGATATTTGTAACGTGTGTGGGTGCACCTGTGTGAAGACAGTGTGGGCACAGACCTCGGGAAGCCCTGCAGGTTCCTGCCAGCTTTGCTCAGCTTCCTGCCTGTGTGGGCACAGCGGGTGTTGTTTCAGCACTGGCGTGACACAGGACCAGGGCAGTGCCTGTCCCCTGTGCTGGCACTGCTGGGGCACCTCCAGTCCTGGGGGCAGCTCTGGGCCCCTCATGACAAGAAGGCCATGGCGGGGCTGGAGCGTGTCCAGGGAAGGGAGCGGAGCTGGGAAGGGTCTGGAGCACCAGAAAGAGCTAAGGGAGCTGGGGGGGCTCAGCCTGGAGCAGAGGAGGCTCAGGGGGGCCCTTCTGGCTCTGCACANTGGCTCTGCACAAGCCCCTGACAGGAGGGGGCAGCCAGGGGGGGTTGGGCTCTGCTCCCAGGGAGCAAGGGATGGGATGAGAGGGAACGGCCTCAGCTGTGCCAGGGGAGGTAGTTTTGATACTGAGAGAATTCTTTCATGGAAAGGGTGGTCAGACATTGAAAGAGGCTGCCCAGGGCAGTGATGGAGTCCCCATCCCTGCAGGGATTTAAAAACCATGTGGATGTGGCGCTTGGGGACATGGGTCAGTGGTGGCCTCAGCAGTGCTGGGGGATGGGTGGGCTCGATGGGCTCAGAGGCCTTTTCCACCCTCAGAGTCTGAGATCGGGCGGTTCTGTCAGTGCTGTCTGACAGCTGCAGTGTGACAGCCAAGGGAGGGCTGGCAGGGCTGATGGCTGCAAGGTTTGGAGCAGTGAAATGCTGTGTGCTCGGAGTGACAACTTCCCACTGTGCCGGGCACAGCCTGCGGGAGCCAGCCGGGAGGGAGGGGACGTGGGGAGCACTCAGCCCGCGCTTCCGGGGCTCTTGTGGGGAAGAGGGGAGCTGAAGGGAATGGAGATGCAGAGGATAAACCACTGAATGTCTGGGCTTGTGCTGTTTGAGCACAAGTCTCCTCCCGGCTCATCCACGGAGGACACGTCTCCGTGCCACACTCACCGGAGCGGTGTCCCTGTCTCTGCAGTGGCCATTGAGGCATAACCATTTCTTGGGGGGGAAGAGCTCTCCCTTCAGGTGAAGCAGAGCAGCTTCTCTGCCCTGGGCTCTGCTTTGCATTCCCTGCAGTCATGTTCAATATTTGCTGTTCCATTCGCTCTGCTTTAGGCACCGGGGAGTTTGTTCTGATGGATGGTTGGGACTTGCCTGTGCAGAGATGGCTTGTTGCTGCAAAAGGCTTTTTCTGTTTTTGGGAGTAAAAAAAACCCCACTTTGATAAGTTCTTTGTGATTCCAAGCAGCCTTTCTATGATTTGTATTGATTAAAGAAACATCCTGACTAAGATTTTAATGGAAACAAACACCTTGATGAGGCTGGGGCTGATAATGAGTGTGCACTGATGAACGGAATTAATTTCCTGCCTGATCAAAACAAGGTTTATACCTTGTGCTGCACTTGCAGAGGTTTGGTGATAAGGTTTTCTACCCTGGAGGTGGTATGTTGGAGGTAAACCTGGAAGAGAGCATGGGAGGAGGGCAGTTTGGGGACAGGAGGAGCAGCAGCTCTGGCAGGGCTGATGTTTCAAACACACTGGCAGCGCTGGCTGTGGCAGTGGGAGAATGGACTGGGAATGGAGTGAGGGGCTCTTGTCCCCCTGCCGCTTGGAGAAGAAAGATGACTGTGAATAGGAGGAGAGGGGGACAAAGCTGAGAGGTGGAAACTGCCCAGAACCCCCCATGGCGATGGTGTCCAGCACCGAAGGCTCTGGAGGTGCTGGCACTCCGTGCTGCACCCCCTGTCCTCTGCAGCAGCTGGGTGCTTCCAGGGCACGGGTGGCACCTGGTGGGCACAGGGGGTGGGGGTCCGGCTGGGGTCGCAGTTGAGCACTGGTGGGGACATCTTTCAGAGAGCAGTGAAGTCCTCATGGGGCATGTGGGGACACGGTTCAGTGGTGAGCTTGGCAGTGCTGGGGGAATGGCTGGACTCGATGGACTCAGAGGGCTTTGCCAGCCTTAGCAGTTCTGTGATTCAGATGCCTGCCCGTGGGCTGTGTCCGGAGGAAGCACTGGCATCCCTTTGTAAGCACAGGCAGCTGCAGCTCTGCTTGTCACTTCTTTCTCTGAGTAATACCTGCAGAATTCCTCGCAGCCTGAGCCAACATTTTGTCTACCAAGAGCAGTTTGTGCCCTCACCTTCCTCTGTTGAGTTATTTTGCTTCTTCTTTTCCAGGGTAGATTCACGTTGCTGCGAGACACCCGGACAGATGGCAGCTTCCTGGTGCACCACTTCCTCTCCTTCTACCTCAGAGGTGGGTCAGCAGCAGCACTCTCCGAGCAGGGAACCTGCACTGTTGCTCTGTGAGCAGAGGCTGCTTTTGCCGGGCGTGAGGCATCCTCAGATTAGCGCAGAGCTTTGGGGTCAGGGTTTATGGATCCCAGTCCTGGCTTGTTCTCAGGACTTGCTCTGTATCCTTGGGTAGCTCCCATAATGTCTGTGCCTTGTTTCACCACGGATTGTGGCGATGGTTGTAAATCACACGGGCTTTAATAGTGAGGTGCTGACTGCAATTCCATCGCTGCCTCCGTTTTTATGATGTAATTACACATATCAGGATCAACCAGCAGCAGATAAGCTCATAGTGAGTAAAGAAGCAAACAAAGAGTCTGGCAAGTTGTCTAATTACTTTTCTGGGAGCAGTTTCCCCAGTGAGTAACGTCCTGGATCCTGTGGAGCAGGCACTGGACTTGGGGACTCCTCCAGCTTCCTGCTGGCACAGCCACCAGCCCAGCGAATCTGGTACTGTCAGGCTTGAAAGGGAGCCCAGAGTGCTGGGCAGGGGGTGGGCTGAGGGCATCCTGCTGTCCAGAGCTGCCACTGCCTCAGCTGGGGCTATACCCGGCTTTGAAATACCATTTTACTTATTGGAACAGACGGAAACTGAAGGAAATCCCATGGAAAGTGAGTTGGTAATGGTGGTGAATGGTTCAAAGAGACCTGCCAGGCACTGCCTCAATCTCTGCCCACGTCCTCACATAGCTCTGCTGATGTGCTGACCTGCAGCACTGCCCTGGGAATTGGTGCTGACCTGCAGCACTGCCCTGGGAATTGGTGCTGACCTGCAGCACTGCCCTGGGAATTGGTGCTGACCTGCAGCACTGCCCTGGGAGTCGCTGTCGGGAGCTGCCCATTTGCCTGGGAAAAGCCTTTCATCCCTTGTGGATGGGCAGCCCTGTGGGATGTTAATGTGTCTCGGACAGGTGTGCTTGCTGTCACCTGCTCCTCTCCAGCCCAGGTCCTGGTGCAGTTATTCCCTGTCTGCAGCACCCCTGTGTTGTCCACTTGGTGCCCAAAACTTTTGGGAGCTCTGGAGGGGTCAGAGAAAGGTCAGCTGGGGCCACTGACTTGTTCCACTTGAAATCCACGTCCAGCAAACACTGACTGTGTTTCTATCCAAACCATGAGGCCATGTTGTCACGTGGTTTTCCAAAATCACTGTTTGTAACAGGTGTCTGACAAAATTCCTTGTTCTGTGTGTTTTTCCAGTCAGGGTCACTTGCCCTGTGAGAGCCAAAACAGGGATTTTTGGCGTGTCCGTGATTTCAGTCACTGGTGTCACGGCCGGGCATTGGCCTCCTTACAGTAACTGCAGTAACAGGGCCAGGAGGTCCCAGGCTGGCCTGGCACGAGGCAGAAAAGGAGCCTTACACTTTTTAAAGTCATCATTTTCCTTCTTTCCCTGTCTTTTTAAACTAACATTTCCCCTAATGTGGAAATCCTCTAGAAGGATGAAAATTGAAAGCAAGGGAGGGTCTGCCTCCCTTCAAGGTCCTTCCAGACAGATCAGTGGCCTGGCTGCTGTGATTTATGAGCTCTGATAATGGCAGCTGCGAAGTGGAACTGCTAACGTGTGTTTTTGTCCCTCCCCAGCTGGCTGCAAGGTTTGCTTTGTGGCCCTGCTCCAGTCCTTCAGCCACTACAGCATCGTGGCGCAGAAGCTGGTGAGTCTCTTGGCACAGGTTCACTATTACAGGTCCAGTGCCTGTTGGGTGGGAAGGAATGGGAAAGGGGAGCAGGAATTGAGTGTGAGCAAATGTTTCCAGGTCTTGATGGTGCTCCTGTGGTGGGGGATGGAGAGCACTTCAGAGCAAAAACCTGGCTGTGAGGTGCCCCACGGGCTCTGCCCTGCCAAGAGCTGGATGGCTGCTTGCTTTGTGCTTAGAAATGTTTTCTGGGGATCAGTATTCCCCAGACAGGCCCAGACTGGTAGATGGAGGTTCCTTAATCCTCTGGGGAGGAAAATGCCATGGTGTTGGTGTTCCCAGGGCCTCTGTACGCCTGCAGGACGTGCTGGCTGTGCGGCACGGGAGCTCCTGAGGTGACTTTGTCCCCTGGTTACCTTGGGAGGAAGGGCTGAGTCACCTTCTGAACAGGTGTTCTGAAGGACACCTGTGTGCCTCTTTTGGCCCATGGGCTGAGCCATCACTTTGAGCTCTCTGAGGAGCCACAGGTGTGTTCCTAGGGATTTCCTTCCCATGATGAGTTGGGCAAGGATTATGTGTACCCTGAAATGAGGAAACAGAGACAGAGTAGGCAGGGTAATTCTGTGTGTCAGCAAATTGTCTGAGCTCCAAAGTGCTTCACTCAGCTCTTTGTACGACACTCCAAGGTGAGCTGCTCCAGGTGGGAAGTCCAGGTGACCTTCCAGGGTCAAAGGGATGAGGGCTTGCATTGGTCCTCCCTCCTCTGGTTCTGCTGGGAATTCAGCAGCACTGCTGCTCATAAAAACCTCCAGATGTTGTGGAACCAGGTGTTGCAGCCACTGTATCCCCCTCTGTAAACGTGGTGCTGTTAAACAACTGTATTTTATTTACTGCTCCGTTTTTACCTTTAGAAAGGAGATCAGTGGCCTGGGGTACATGAAGTGGGCTGAACAAACACAGCATTTCCCCAGTGTAGCTCACAGGTGGATTCTCCAGGTGTGATTCCCCTGTGGAGCAGATCCCCCTGGCTGAGCAAACCAGTCCCCACAAGTAGGGAGCTGTGCTGGCCTTTGTGGTGCAGAGAGGAGGCAATCCTTGGGGGGACCTTGCTGAGTGGGGCAGGAAGTGGGGCACAGCAGCCGGTGTGGGGAGGAGATTCAGCTGTTAAATACAGGATCCTTGCCTGCCCCTGAAGCAGGGCCGTGTTTGTCAGTGTTTCCTAATGCAGTGAGATTTCCCGGTGTGGAGTTAATGGGAGCTGGTGTCATCTCCCTCGTGGGAGAGGCTGAGGAGGGAGAGAACTGAGGATTAGCTGGAGCACACGTGCGATGCAAATGGCGGTGATTTGCTGTCTGATACTTGAACAAAAGGTGGCTGCCACGAAGGAGGTGATAAGCACAGCTCAGAGAAGGCTGAGCCCATTTCAGCTCTGAGTCACTCTTGCATTGCAACTTCACAGGTGCCCCTGTGGTCGTTGCTGTGAATTCCTCCCAAGCTCTGTGGAGCTGGAGGTCGTAACACCAGTTATTTATATCTGATTTTCCATCACATCTTGGCTTCCCTTTAATCCTTCTTTACCCAGATGAACATGTCAGGCTCAGTAATGGTGGTTCTTGGCAGGGTAGTTTAACTCCTAGATTTGCTTAAGAACTTGCTGCTGTAGATCTCTCCCGGAGATCAGCTGGGATGTCACTGCCTGGCTGCAGCAAGCCTGGATTTCAGTGGTGCCTGGGCTGTGTCGTGCTGCAGGGAGGTGAGCTGCACGCTCCACCACACGACCAGCTCCTCCCTTCCCATCTCCTCAACCTCGTGGTGAGCTCCAGACCAGCTGCCAGGCTCTTGGTGCTGACTGGGAGAGTTGCAGGGATCAGGCTGTCGTTCCTCCAGGAACTGCTTGGAAGAATGTGACCCATGAGCAGCCCCCTGCCTTCCCAGGAGTTATCATTCCAAGCAGAGGATGATGCTTGCCAGGGGCTGGCTGGACATGAGCCCGGCTGGCCAAGGAGGCCAAGGGCACCTGGCTCGTACCAGTAATGGTGTGACCACAGGCCTGTCCCCTGTGCTGGCCCTGCTGAGGCACCTCAGTCCTGGGGGCAGCTCTGGGAGTCTCCAGGTACAGGACCTGGAGGGGCCTGGAGGGGCTGGAGCATGTCCAGGGAAGGGAATGGAGCTGGGAAGGGGCTGGAGCAGCAGGAGCAGCTGAGGGAGCTGGGAAAGGGGCTCAGCCTGGAGCAAAGGAGGCTCAGGGGAGCCCTTCTGGCTCTGCACAAGTCCCTGACAGGAGGGGGCAGCCGGGGGGGCACGGGCTCTGCTCCCAGGGAACAGGGACAGGAGGAGAGGGAACGGCCTCAGGCTGGGCCAGGGGAGGTTTTGGAAGAGCTTCAGAACTGAGCAATGCCCCTGTTTCTGTTTGGAGCAGGGTAGTCCCAGGCCCCAGAGGAGGCTCCCTAGAGCCGGGGTGGATTATACAGTCTTTACAGTGATACTTGGAGCACCTGGTGTGTGAGGATACAGTGAATATTTATCCGCAGCTGAAGTGATGCTTCCATGGACTTGCTGCTTTCCCAGCATGCCAGGTGTTACAAGTCCCAAGCCACTTCCTTACGTGTTAGCTATATGCAGGGATGTATTTTTACTTGCAGGAAAAGCTGCCATGGCTTTTTGTGCCTGTGTCATCTTTTCCTGAGGATCTGCACTTTGTTTTAAGGGGCAGTCAATGTTATTTGCCATGACCTTGCAGAGAACATGCAGGGCTGTGTCAGGACTAACAGCACCAGGGCACCCTCCCAGGTTGGTGTTCCCACCCTCGCTTGTACAAAGTTTGTTTTGTTTTAAAGAAAAACCAGATTTGTCCCCGTTTGGCCCCACCCTCCTGTCCCCTGTGCCCGGCTGCGAGCCCACAGCCCAGAGGACGTGGCCTGACCTGGCCTGATCACGGACGGCCACACTTTGTGCCACAGCTGTGTTTGCTGATGGAGCTCATTCCCGCTGCCTCGCACGCTCCCTTCCTGGTTCTGTCCTCCAGACATTCTGCGTTCCGTGGTGGAATGGCCGGCGGTGAGGGCAGCGCTGGCTTGAGGGGCTGTGGCGGCTGGCAGGCCGGTGGGCACCACGCTCCAGCAGCTTCCCAGAGGGGCAGGAACGGCTGAGCTGCTGCTGCAGGCGCGTTCCCGGGCTGGGTCGATAGCTGACAGCGTGCCAGAGATAATGTCCACGTGCTCCGGGGTAATGGAGCGGGATGCTGGCGGATAATGGAAGCTTTCAGGCTGTTTGGGTGCTGGCAGCGCCGCAGGGCCGTCCGGCCTGTCCGTGCACTCAGGAAGGTGCCGTTGGCCATTTTGAGCACTTTCCCACTGTTCCCAAGCAGTCTGATGCTTCCTGTGCTGCTTCCAGTGGTTACCTGGTGGGCTGCTAGCTCGGAGACAGGCAGAGGTTTGCTGTGGCAGGTGACTGCAGTGGGTGAGTCCAGGTCTCTGTGGGACCTGGTTCCCTGGGTCCACGCCACAGCACCGAGGGGATCAAATTCCTGGTCTGACACACAGGCACCCTGTCCCTGGCTGCTGTGACCCTTCTCTGTCACCCAGGCAGGACCTGGTGTCACAGCACTGAGCTCCCCTCTGAAGAGGGGTCACTGTTTCCTTGCAGATCTGAGGTACAGAGAGTTTGTGTGTGCAGGAAGAAATGGCTGAAGCAAAGGTGAAGTCAGTTGTTAAATTATTGATATTAATAGTGAATTTAGTCATGGTATTTCAGCTGGTTCCCAGTCCTGTGGACTCCAAAAATCCCTGAGGGAATGGGATTTGTGAGGCTGCTCTGCAGCCCAGCCCTTCTTTATGGCATGGCAGGTATTTATCTGCTGGCTGTTCCCCACTCCTCACCTGCCACAGAAAGGTGGATGTGTCCTTGGCTAGGAAGTTTTCCATCGTGTGTGCTTGGAATTGCCCAATAATGCTGATATTTCTGAAGTTATTACTGAGGGATAGTGTTGAAAAAAATCTGTTGCTTTTTAGGGGGAGTTTGAAGAGGAAATGAGCATTCAGGCACACATTCCTTCCCAGCTGAGTAGAAGGAAAATAGAGGAAGCATCCTTCTCAGGTAGCAGGATTCACAGGACTGGGAGGCCAAGCAGCTTCCATTCAAATCAGGGAACAGATGCTTGAGACAGGAGTTTCATCAGGCCTCAGATTATTCTTAATGTTCATGTTACAAAGTGATAGTGCTGCAAAATTGAGCCTGGGAAGATAATAATGGAATAGTTTGGGTTGAAAGGGACCTGAAAAGGTCATCTCGTCCAACCCCCCAGAAAATAATTGTACACATGATCATGGAACCATGGAATTGTTGAGGTTGGAAAAGCCCTCAAGCTCTGGGATGCCTTGGAGCTGGACATCCCTAGCACATGGCTCTCGACTGGCCTCACCAGCAGGCAGGGCTGAGAGCCGGCTGAGTTTGAGTTGCAGCCCCAGGCGTTTGTCACAGTCCCGCCCCCTGCTCCTCCAAGTGGAGTCAGGGCTGACACAGCTTCCCGTGGGAGCCCTGGCTGCTGTCTCCCAGGTGTTGTGCAAGCCTTGGGGTGCCCAGCCCACGGGCTCTCCGGATCCGGGCCGTGCCCGGCTCAGCTGCGTGGGCTGTGCCGGGAGCCCTCGTTGCCACAGATCTGCAGATAGGGAAAACCAGCAGCTTTCACCACGCAGGGAGGGAGGCGAAGGAATTGCTCCCAGCAGGTTTTTGGGGAAGCCTGGACCATCCTCTCCTTGCCTCTGGAGAAGCAGCTGGTTTTCTCCTGTGCCGTGCCACCAAGCTGACGTGCCAGGAGGAATTCCAGGATGTTTGAGCCCCCAAACCACAGTGTGTTTTTGTTACCTGCTGGCAAAGTACAGGGGAGCAGATGTGTCACCAGTGACTGGAACTGAAGTGCCCATTTCATCCCTGAAGCACTGACTTTATCAGCACATTTAGATAAGATTTGATCGGAAAAAAAGTTCGGTTGTCAACCCACATGGTTCTGTTTGCACCATTTCTCCAGAAGTGTTCACTCTGAAACCTAATGTTTTCCTCTGCAGGGAGTCAGCCTGGCAGCTGCCAAGGAGCGGGGACAGCTTGTCTTCCTGGAGGGCCTCAAGTCCTGCCTTGACCTCCTGTTTGGGGAGGAGGAGCAGCCAGGACAACCCAGTCCCCTGGGGTTTCTGAGGTGAGCCCGAGCACAGAGCATTCCCCCCATGCACCAGGGGCACCACTGAGATCCAGGGCTGGCTCCTGCTGCCCTTTGGACTCCCCTCCAAGGCCTCGGAGCTGGACACCGAGTGAAGGGTAAGGTCAGCACTGTGCACATCCCTCTGTGTGTCCTGACCTGTCCCTCCCTGCTGCTCAGAGAGGGATTCTATCTCCCTTTCCAGCATTTTAGAGGAATTTCCACCCCCATCCTCATTGCCAAGCATGTCATAGGTCTAGAAAAACATTTATTTCAGCACTCCACAGGTTTGTGTCAAATCAAATTCCAGCCAAGTGGTTTTATTCCCTTCTTTCATTATTTTGAGTTTTATTCTTATCCAAGAGAATAGTGCTGCTTTATCCATGCTGGCTTTTGGGTTTATTCTCACTTCATTTTCTCTGTGTCCCCTGGGAAGCTCAGCAAAGGCCTAACACTTCCCTGGAAGTGTTCAAGGCCAGGTTGGATGGTGTTTGGAGCAAGTCTAGTGGAAGGGGTCCCTGCCCATGGCAGGGGGATGGGACCCCCCCTTGGGTTCCTTCCCACCTAAGCCATTCCACAATCCCTGGAGCAGGGCAGGAGGGTTTCACCCCACACAGGTGTAAAGGAGCAGTGAGTGAAGGGCAGGGAGGACCTGGTGACTGTCACAGCAGTGGGGACACTGCGAGGGGCGGGCTGGTGATCCCCGCTGTGGTCAGTGGTGAGGAGCGGAACACGCGATGCCAAGCTCCTGACAACTCCTGCATCTCTTCCAGTGGGAGCAGCTCCGACCTCAGAGCCCTGTTTGACTTTGTCCGGCTGTCCCTGACTCCCGCGGACGGTGATTCCTGGAAGGGCCCCGTGCTGCTGGTGGACGACCTCAGTGTCCTGCTGAGCCTGGGGGCCTCCCCAGTGGCCGTGCTGGACTTCATCCACTACTGCCGCGTGTCCGTGTGCTACCAGCTGAAGGTGCTGCTCCTCCTGTGCCCTGGGTGTGCACAGGGCCTCCAGAGCAAAGCCTGCCTTTATTTCCTCTTTCCAGCTGACCATGATGACGTTTTCGGAAGGCTGTGGCTGTCCAGGAAATTCAGATCATTGCTCTGGGGCCACTCTCAGGAGTTGTGTGGGTGCCTGACTACCTGTGCAGGCTCCTGTGCAGCTGGATTCCCAGGGGGTGCTGCCCAGAGAAGGGCTCTCCGTGTCCCTGATGTGTGAGCAGGGTTTGAGGTGTAAAGTAGGGGCTTTTTGAGCTCCTGGCTCTCCAGAGATCCCAACTCTCACCCATGTGTTTGTGGGAGGGCAGGGGTGGAAATGAGTCATGTGAGGGGCTGGTGGGTCTCCCAGGGGACGGAAATGAGGGGCCCCTTGGAGGGCACCCAGGCCCTGCTCCCACCAAGCTCCTGTGTCTGCTCCAGCTGCCGTCCAAGGGGGTGTGATACCTACAGAGACCTCCCCAGCGACGTGGGGCCTCTGAGAGCGCCACAGCCTGAAGGGCTCACAGTCCCATCCCAACTCTGCCACCACAGGCAGTGTCCCCTCGCTGGGCACGTCCCTCTGGGAGTGAGGAATGGCGCTGGCAGTGTCGGCTGTTGTCACCCCGCACTTCACACGGCGCGGGGTGTTCTGCTTGGAGAATACTTGGTGTTCTCTGTGGAGAATATTTGCCTCCAAAGAGCTAAAAGAGATGATAAGCCACGCTAACACCTGTCTATTTCTGTCTGAGGTGTTCTGAAGCTTTAAAGTACATTTTAATTGATTGAGAATTCCGTGTTATTTTAAGTCCTTGGTGACTTGCATGGGCTGAGGCAGAGTCTCTTGGGGTGGATGTTAATAGAGTCAGTGTGTTGGGGAGGTGTTTGCTCCTTGTCAGAGCTGTGAGGGTGTGAGCATTTCTGCGGCCCTTCAGCCACCTCTTTATTTACCTGCTCTGAATTCAGTCAGTGCCATCTGTCTGGCCTGACAGACTGGTTCAGCCAGACACTGTCTCCTCACAAAGGCTTGAGGTATTTTTAGACTGCACATTACATATATGTGTGTGTGTGTGTGTACACAATGTACAGTGAGCTCTTCCAGTGTTCATGTATCATAGAATGGCCTGAGTTGGAAGGGTCTTTAAAGATCACCTGATGCCGTGGGCAGGGACTCCTCTGATTTGGGCCCCAGAGGTAGGCAGCTGTGCAGGTGGGGTCTCACCTGAGTGGGGCAGAGGGGCAGAATCCCCCCCTCCACTGCTGCCCACACTGGGGATCAGCCCAGGGCATGGGGGGTTCTGGCCTGGGGCACGTACTGCCTCTCATCCACCAGCAGCTGCTGGTTATTTTCCCAGTGGAATTCAGCCTGAGGAGCTTAGTTGGGGTGTTTGTGTTAGCTCCTGTTGCTACCTCCCCTTCCTTCCCCTAAGAGATGAGGCCCAGCCAGGGGCTCATCCCTGCCTGCTGCTCCTGTTCCAGGGAAACATCGTGGTGCTTGTTCACAGCAACGAGGACTCGGAAGATGAGGAGAATGAACTGATTGTGAACTCCCTGTGTCATCACAGCAACCTCATCCTGTGGGCAGAGGGGCTGGCCACTGGCTTCTGCAAGGATGTTCACGGGCAGGTGAGGCACGGGAGGGCACGGAGAGGTGGCACGTGTCCCTGTCACCCACAACACTGCAGGCCCCAGGGTTGTGGGACACAGCCCAGGAGTAGCCCCTGCTGCAGTGTGGTTAAGGAGTCATCCCGTGGGCACCAGGATCTGCTGGAGCACCCAGGCTCTCACAGCTGTGACTGCTTGTGCAGGGGTATTCGGGGACATCCTGTGCCCCAAGGACCCCTCCACTTCTAGAAGCTTTCTGGGGTTTATTCAGCAGCTGCAGTGCAGGCTTCTCCCACCCCAGGACGATGGCAGACTTTCCTGGGAAGTTTCCCCAAACAGTGCATCTCAACCTGGCCTGTGGTGATCCACTCAGAGCTGGGAGGATGCTGGCACCTGTGTGATCCCTCATCAGGGGCTGCCACCAAAGGGACAGGGACAGGCAGCTGCTGATGGATTGTTTATCAGTGACCCCTTCCCTGCAGGCCAGCCAGAAGCATGGGGGGTGAGGATGCTCTGGGCAGCCAAAGGGCTGATTCTCCTATTCCCTTCCCTTTGCAGATTAAGATAATCAAGAGGTTGTCCTTGCAGCAGGCGGGGGAGCAGGATGTGGTCCAGATCTACCAGTACAAGATCCAGGACCGGAACGTTGCCTTTTTTGCCAGGGGGCTGTCGGCCGCCGTCCTGTGATGCTGTGACACTGCACAGTGAGCCTGGAATGTCATTCCCTGCCTCCACACCAGCCTGGCAGCTCCACCAGCACCTTCCAGGAGCAGCACGGCAAACTGACCCGGGAGGGAAGCTCCAGGGCATGTGGAAGCAGTGCCAATGTGGGGATCAGCCTGCCCAGGGCCTGCCCCATCCCTTTGTCCTCCCACCCCGTTCCCAACATGCTCAGGCCAAGAAAAGGAGCAAGAACTTGCAAGAATGGCCCTTAGAGCCTGTAAATGCAAGCAGGGGGATGCCCTGCGGGCGGGGTGTGCCTCGCCTCACCTTTTCCCGGTGTGTTCCAGCATGGCACGGCAGTGTTGGCACTGCATGGAGGGAGCACCCCCTCCCCTCCTGCTGGCACGGGAGGAGATGACACAGAGCGGGTGGAGCAGGGATGGTCTGGGAGCCTGGCGCAATCCTGCCCTTGCTGCCTGCTCTGGCTGGGAGAGATTTGCTCAGCTGCCAGCTCCACACAGTTGGTAAATCTGTAGCTCTGTGTGTAGCCCCTCACCTGGCTGTGGTGAGACCTGGACGCTGCCGTGGTTGATTTATCCCCTGTGCCTTCCCAAGCTCACCCGTGGCTTTGCGGTCGGATAAACCCTTGTCTGTGAGCCTCTTTCTCAGCCACTGCTTCCTCATCCCAAATCCTGACTAGCTGTTCCATGACCTGCCTGTTCTGAAGCTTTGTTAAAAAATAATAATCCCTAATTTTAATGAGATAAGAGTACAGTGATTAAGTGACTGCGGATCTCTGGGTGGGAACTGCTACTCGCTGCCTCCTTGGCAGGGGGCAGGACTGGGCATCTCCCAAGCCTGGATGAGGAGAGGGCTGTGGGTCCCCTCCCTCCCCACAGCCATAAGGGCAATCTCAGGAGCAGAGCTCAGGCCTAGAGGTCTCCTGGTAGATGCTTCTGCTGGGATATCCCATTTATCCTGGGAGATAAATAACATCCTACATGCTTGTGAGAGACAAGAGCAAGGTCCTTGCAGCTCCAGAGCTGGGATAACAACTCTGGCTGTGGGACACATTCCTGCTTTTTCCATGTAGACTCAGTGTCCCATCCCATGGTAGTTTGGGAATATTCCCTTTGCCTGGAGTTTGGGGAGCCCTGGCACGCTCGGGGCTGTGGCTGCAGAGCGATGGCAGCCCAGGGAGGGCGGGCAGGCGCCAGGGATTGTGGTAAGTGCCGAGGAGCTCGGGAGGGGAATGAGGCCCCATGTGTGCTACAGGATCACATGTCCCTGGTGTCCCGTGGGTCTCTCTGTGCTCTGCTGTGGAAGTGGCCGTGCCCTGTGCCACTGTTGCAGTCCGGCATGGTGGCAGTGCCCTGGGGACAGTGCGCTGTCACAGTCTGCAAAGGGAGGATGAGATGAGCAGTAGCTGCTGGAACTGCAGCTGCTTGAAATGCACCTGTGATGGGCATAGGATGGTGTATAGTTGGAGTAATACTTGTATGATTACCCTCGGAGAGATCCCAAAGCCTTCTGGCTCCAAGGCTCTGCCTGCCTCCCCTGAAACCGGCAGGGTGGCTGTGTGACATGGCTGTGTGACATCTCTGCTGGCTTTTGCCCCGTTCTTTCTCCCCTTAATCAGTGCCTCCACCCAAGAAACTGGGGCTGTTGGGCCTCAGCCTGACCCCCCACGTCCTCGTGCAGGGGTGTCCCCCAGGATGTGAGCCCTTTGGAATGAGCCACTCTGCCTACACCGTGCAGCAGTGAGAGCTGGGACAGGGAGATTCCCCTTGGAAAAGGGAGGTGAAGCCTGCAGTGGCCACTGGGGACCAATCCCAGTGTTCCCAGCATCCCTGCGTGATGTCCAGTGGTGGCCTTGGCCATCAGGACACAATTGGGCAGCTGTGCTGAGCCAAGGCCACCGGCACGGCCGTGACCGAGCCGAGACCTCGCTCCAGAGCTGACGCTGCAGGAGGGCAGCTGGAGAGTGGAGGGCAGGAATGATGCCATTGGTGTCAGGACAGGATGGCCTTGCCCAGGGTCAGCCACCAGCTGTGTGCTCACGGCCACTGCCACAGGCAGTGCTTTGTGTGCCAGCCAGAGCTTGGGCAAGGCTGAGAAAGCCAGTGGGACCTGGCCTGAGGATTTGCCTCTCCATTCTCTTGGACTCAGCAGGGGCAGTCCCACCAAGGCTGGGGCTGGTGGGACATGGGTGCAGATTCCTGGGAGAAGGGGATGTGTTACGTTGGGAAAGGCTGCCAGCAGCGGGGACCATTCAAAAGCGTTGGAGCCTGACAGGTGCGGGAAGGGCCCTGGAAAGGCTTTTAGGGGATGCTCAGCCCAGGGAGATGAAGGAGCAGGGGCTGTGTTTCCCAGCATCCCACCAGCCCGTGCCAGCACTGTGCAGGCAGGAGAGCGTGGGCATTCCTGGGGGAGAAGGAAAGATCCCTTGGCCTCTGGGTACCACTTGTCCCTTCCCATGACATGTCCCCTGCCCCTTGCCCTTCCAGAGTGCCACCATTCCCTCTGTGCCCAGTGCTCCCAGTACCTGGCCCACTTCTGTTCCCGGGTATCACAGTCCCCTCTGTCCCCTGCACCGAGCCAGGGCTCCCGGTGCAAGGTCCTCCCTCCAGGACCACTGCCCAGGATGCTCCAGGGCTCCTGATGCCCAATTCCTCCCTCAACTCCTCCTGCCCACCGGTTCCTCAGGACTCTCAGAGCCTGAGCACATTCCCGCCATCCCCGGGTGCATGGGCCGTCTCCGCTCTCCCCCTGAGCTCCAGCGCGGCCGGTGCCCGGTTGTGCTCTTCTCCCACGACCCTCTCGGATTCCAGGACCCCCTTCCCGCTCCTGCCGTATCTTCCCTTCCCCGCTCCACGTGCTCGCGCCGCCGCCGCGCCCCTTCCGGGGGCGTGGCCTGACGGGGCCGCGGGGCGTGTCCAAGGAAATGCCGGGCAGCACTCAAGGGCGCGGTTATGCAAATAAAGGCGCCGGGGTTTGCATGTGGGCGTGGTTATGCAAATAAGCCCCGTATTGGGGAACCTACTCTGCTGGGGGCGTGGTCAGCGGGGGCTACGCCGACGTTGGGGGCGGGGCCGACGTGGAGGCTGCGCGCGCGCGCGCTCAGGGCCCGGCAGCGGCGGCGGCAGCGGGGGGA
>WBMZ01007832.1:7493-42083 GCA_013400975.1 Atrichornis clamosus | reverse complement strand
GGCCGGGAACGGGCGGAAAAGCTCGAGGATTAACGCGGGTTTAGAGCTAATAAACCCCAAAGCATCCTACGTTTAAAAAAAAAAAAAATAGGTCCCCAAAAACCCCCAACGACGAAGCGCGAGAGCAGCGACCGCCGGGAGGTCAAAGGGCGGAGGTGAGGAAGGAGCCGCTTCCCGGTGAGGTGAGAAGGGACCGGGGCGGGCGGGGGAAGCGCGATCGGGTACGGAAACATCCATCACAACCCTCTCCTGGCCTCAGTTTCCCCTGAGGCCCCTCCGTGCCTCAGTTTCCCCCGTTACGGAGGGGCCGGGGGCGCGCGCCCTCCCCGCACGCGCGCGCCCCCCGCGCTCGCCCCCCGCCCCCACATCCCCCTCTTTTTTTGGGGGGGTAGAATTTGGAAGGAGGTCGTAAAGGGAATGATGGGAACGTGCAGTATTTTACTCCATGGGGTTTGTTGGCGCGGAGCGCTTCAGACCCGTAAAGGTTTTCTGCCGCGGTTCTCTGGGGACTTGGCTGCGAGTGTCTTCCCTCGGGATAATCACCTGTTCTTGGAATTTGGTCGGTGTTCAGGAATCGACAGAGAGGTGGAAAAAGTTTTGGGGCATCAAAGGTGCAAGCGAAGAGCGGGGAGAGGAGGGAAATCACTTCTGCTGCAGGATCGGGAGAAAAATGTTTTATGGGGAAAGGATTAAAATGATGGAATATGTAAAGGGAACGATGGGACCGGGGAATAAAATATTTCCTGAGGTTTGTACGCTGGTACATGGTCACTGAGCACTTCAGAACCAGAAGGATTCACTGCTCTGGTTCTCTGGGGACTTGGCTCTGTGCTCACAGCAAGTATCCTGCCCCCTGAATCGCCCTAAACTTTGGGATTTGCTCGGTATTTAGGAGTCAACTTCCTCGTGTGAGTCAGAATGAACGTTTTGAGATTATTTTAAATATAAGGAGCCAGGAGCTCTTGGAGTGCTGAGGCAGTTCTGGAGTTGTGTTTGGGAGAATCCTGAGGAAAGGACTCTGGAAAGATTTTTGCCTTAGTGCCAGAATTTCCTGAATGCAACATCCACGTGTTTTTCCGGATTGTTGAAAGACAAACCAAGTTTCTTTTCATGCAAGGGGCAGAGATGAGGCATGAGCTCCCTCTCTGTGAAACCAGGGCTGTCACGGCAGGATTGGGGTGGTAAATTTGGGATTACATGAGCTGTTGTGTAATGCAGAAAGGAGATTAGCTGTCTGGGTTTGGGAAGAGAGGAAAACACCCCAGGATGTTCCCTGAACGTGTGACACAACCCCAAGAACTTCCCCCAAACCAACTCTGCTCCGTGTTTCCAGGTACAACTTGGCATGGTTTATTTTTCCAATTGTGATTCAAATATAACATCCCAAAAGAGCCAAGAACAATCAGGCTTTGTCTCAGGAGTGTTACAATAGTATTTTAAGTGTCAGAATCCTGTGATGAATGAATTAGTCAGGCTTTCACTGAGTTTCTCAATGCTATTTTCAGTCAGGGGGTTGCTGGGCCTGTCTGGCATCAGACTTTGGATCAGTATGCACCAAAAACTCCATTTTTTTTTTCCCCCTCTCTGGTGAACAAAGAGTTTAAAAAGTAGAACAGGTGCAGCTCGAGGAACAAAAATAGCTTCACCTGCCTGTAGTGGAATGCAGTAAGTGAGGAGCAGCAGCACAGCAGTTCCAGCAGATCCTGCGACCTGGGGATCAAGGCCAGGGAGCTGCAGATGCCTTCCTCCCCTTCTGCAAGAGACTTTCTCCAGCAGTTTGTGGCTGGGGATGGGGGGACAGTCCCCTGTGCTGGGGAGCAGGGAGGGAGCAGTGGCACTTGGCACGAGGGACTTGTGAGACTGGAAGCAGGTGGGGGAAGGAGCTTTTCAGGCATTCCTTAGTTCTTGTATCTGTGATTATAATTCCTTTGAATCCCTTTCTCCCCCTTGTGCAGTGCTTTAAAGGGTGAGAAAGAAAGGCTTAAGGAACACTGAGCTGTTCCATGGTGGTGCAGCTACTCTTTCCATGTCTGCAAGTGTTGCTGCTCATATCCAAGATATCCAAAACAGGGAATTAAGGGTGGTTGTCTTCGAGGGAATCTTTTAATTTTTGTCCCCAGGTGAAGACCCAGCCCCGATGGCTCAGAACAGCAGCGGCCTTTTGGTATAGCTGGGTTCCCTTGGGAAAAAATAAAATTCTCCTTCCAGGAAAAGAGTGATTTCAGCTGGAGTGAGAGAGTGGTGGGAATGAGGAGGGGAGCAGGATTGCTTTTCTTTGGGAAAATCTGAATTAATCTTGTATGGAGCATTGTGATCAAGGAATAATAGTTGGTTTGTTTACAATGTCCGAGTGAGACTTCAGGACTTGCTGCCTCACAGAGGAATTTTGGGATCGTTTCTCCATCTGTAAGAAAGAGCACAGTGATTTCCTGAGCCTGGCTTCCTAATTGGTGATGATTGGAAAGGAAAATGTTTAGTTCTGTGTGATGCTGGAGATGCCAAACACTCCCGCTTGGGGCTGGGAGCCCTGGCAGTTGGTGTGTTCAGCCTTGCCCGGCGTTCCTGCTGTAACCCAGACCCTGTGGAAAACCAATCCCAGGCTGCTGTGTCCCCTCACAGGTGCTGTGTCCCTCCTGCCTGCTCGGGGCCCTTTGCAAGCCCCAAAGACCTGGAAGTGCAGATGTTCTTACCATGAAAACTGTCCTGACTAAAGATTTGGGGATTTATTTCTGAGGGAACAATGCAGGGAAATACGTGCTGAGGGTTATGTCTTAATTTCTGCTTTTTATTTTGTGGGTAAGTGATCAGAATTACGGAGTTTGTCACCCTTCACATCCAGTCTGTGAGGGCATTCCTGGTAATTACATGACTGACAGCCAGAGCTTCCAGAATTCTGGAGTCCAGGATGGAAACACCACTGAAGCTCTGGTTGTGTCTGTGTGGAAAAGGGAACGTGTTCCCCAGAGAGCCAAGGGCACACTTCTGGTTTCCTGCCAAATCCACATGTTTTGGAAACCCTTCACTTAATAGGGACCCAGCTGGTGCTCGCCCTGAAATGGGAAGACTGTTGGTTTGTGTTTCCACAGCATATTTTTCAGGAAAATGATAGAGTTTAATGGATAAACGTCGTTTGACCAAGCTCCGATTACAGTGAGTCAGGAAGCTCCTGCCAGTGATAGCACTTTGCTGCAGGGGTGTTTAATGGCACTCAAAAGTTATTTTCTTCTGAGAGGCAAATTGACCCCATATAGGCTGTGGGTTTGGAAAATGCGGAATTCTGTTCAGAGGGTTTGCATGGATGTAGTTTACCTGTGAAGGCCTTTGGGAACCTGCTGTATCTGCTCCTAGGGCTGGAGCAGGGATCTGAGACAAGCAGGGGTGGAGTGGGGTGGGAAAGGAGCCACGATTCCTTCCAGGACAATGTTTGCCTGTCCTGGGCACTCCTGAAGGTGTGACTGTCCTCTTTAAGTGTCCCTGCCTTGCCAAACTGTGGAATGAAGCATGGAATCATCTGTCGTGGCACATCCCTTAAAAAACTGAGTTGCAGAGAAGGTGCAGTTCGGGTATCCAGACCTGAACTTGAATTTTGAGTTCATGCGTTTGACAGATAAACCATACCATACCCAAACCATACAGGCAGAATGCATGGACCTACATTAACCAGGGTTTGGTGTTATTTGACCCTAATATTGATCATTAACCACCAGTGCTGATTCCTGTCCTGAAGGAGAGTTTTGAGCTAGGAAATGTGTCCTCTGCGGGGAGAGGAGCCGCAGCCGTAGAGGGGGGCTTCCCTTCCCGGAGGAAGAAAGAGGGAAGGAGTGGTGCTCAGTTCAGATCCTGGCTTGCTGAGGTGAGGGATGTCTGAGGAAGAGGGGGAATCTCCACGGGGTGTGCTGTTCTGGTGAGTGGCTGCTCCAGGTGCTTCCCAGGTGAACTTTGTCTCTCAAAGGCAGAGCTGGAGCTGGGCAGAAATCCATGAAGTGCTGATCTAACGTTGCTCTCAGCTCTCCTGCAGTGGGGGTTATTCAAACCCAGAGGTGTTTCCGTTCCTCATTTGAAGAGCAGCAAGGCCACGTAAGAAGGATTAAGATGAAAATTGAACCTGACTGCCAGAGGGCATCAAGGGACACAGAAATTATTCTGGGAATGTCCTCGTGGCAAGAAGGTGGTGAAGGAAAGAACAGAGAGGAAAACTTAATGTCTGGCATCCCCAAAACTGGAGTGTTCAGCACCTTTTGACTCTCAGTGAGCAACTGGTGGTAGTGCCAGGCTACAAAAAGAAAGAGCAGCTTTGCAAGCTGTCTTTTCAGGGAGGTATTTTTGTCTGTGTGCTCAGAGCACGGACTAAAAAAACCTTAAGAGCTTTAGGAGGCGTCTTTGGAGATGTGGAAAGTCGGTGATGTTTTTAAAGCCTAGAGGAGAGCGAGCAGTTGGTGTGGGTGAAAGAGTGGGACGAAGAGAATGGGGAATAGTAGTCATCCCAAAATCCTGCAGCAAGTAGGGAGACGGTTGGAAACACCTGACAAGGTACAGGGAGAGCAGAACAGCCGGTGCTGCTTTGCCACTTCCTTGGCAAGGTGAGTTTGCTCTTTCTGGGATGAGGTGTCAGGGCTGTTTCTGGCTGCAGAAAAGTGCTGTGTGTCCTGAACTCTGTAAGGATTGATTTTTATCCAAATAAGATTCTTGAATAGGTGAGATTGAAAACAAACCCAGAACCTAAGAAGATGCCAGTCTAAGATGGATAAAACTGTGGTTAAATAAATGTCCTCACCAGTAACACCCTCCTGAGTGGGTCTGGGTGTACTCAGAGGGGCCCTGGGGGCTCTGGGGTCTCTCTCATCGCTGAGGTGGCAGAGCAGACTGTGCACGTTAAAGCTGGAAATGGCATAAAGCAGGGAAGGGCTGCACGTGTGATTCAGGAGTGAGACACGGGCTGAGCAATTAAACCTGGCCTGGAAATGGGCTGCGGGTCACGAAGGACAGCGGTGAGGTTGGGATTCAAGCAACAAGAGCCAGCTGCAGGCATCAGGATAATTGATGAGGTGTAACCCCTAATTAAAGGAACGTGGTGACCTCCTGTGTGTGTGTGGGGAGAGGTGAAAGTGTGAGTGTGAAAATGGGTGGTGGTGGCTTTGGCAGCACTGGAGGAGTGCTTGGACTGGATGGACTCAGAGGGCTCTTCCAGCCTCAGTGATTCCAGGGTTCCAAGGACCACTGCTGGGGCTGTCCAGCTCTCTGTGCCCACTGGGAACAGCACAGAAGGGGGTCAGATAGCAGGGAGGGGCCCAGGGAAAACCTTACCAAAACCTGTCTGACACCTGGGACTTGCTGACGTTTCTCCAACTGCTGAAGAGCAAATTGGATGAACATCTGCTGGAAATATTTTGAGCATAACTTGCTGTGCTCTGAGTGAGTGCCACGAGTCAGAGCCCTCAGAGGCCCCTCCAGCCCTCTCTCCTCTCACTGGTGACCCTGGTGATGAGGTTTTTCTGTGCTGTGGGTCCCTGGCATGGCTGGGGCAGGGGAAGTGCAGTGGGAGAAGGGGTGGGAGAAGGGCCTTTCACTGCAGGCAGGATGAGAAATGTTGTGTCCTTCAGTGCATGCGTGTGCTGGCCTTGTGTGATGCACAGAGCTGTCATGGCTGTGCTGAAGGGTTTATCTGGAGTTTGTGCAATTCCTGTGCTTTACTGGGGAGTGAGGGTGGCTTTGACTCTTTGTTGTTTGTCCATAAAATGTGTAGTGCTGGAAACTTCCCAAATGGCACTGAGGGTGGATCTGACAAAGTTACCACTTCATGAATGGCACAGAACCAAAGAATGGTGGTGTGGGTTGGAAGGGACCTTAGAGCCCACCCAGTGCCACCCCTGCCATGGCAGGGACACCTCCCACTATCCCAGGGGGCTCCAAGCCCTGTTCAACCTGGCCTTGGACACTTCCAGGGATGGGCCAGCCACAGCTTCTCTGGGAAATCCATTCCAGCCCCTCCCCACCCTCACAGCCAGGAATTCCTTCCCAATATCCCATCCAACCCTGCCCTCTGGCAGTGGGAAGCCATTCCGTGTCCTGTCCCTCCATCCCTTGTCCACGGACCCTCTCCATCTCTGCTGGAGCCCCTTTAGGCCCTGGAAGGGGCTCTGAGCTCTCCCAGGATCCTTCCCTTCTCCAGGTGAGCACCCCTGGCTCTCCCAGCCTGCCTCCAGAGGGGCTCCAGCCCTGGGAGCAGCTCCGTGGCTCCTGCGGCCTCTCTGCAGCAGCTCCAGGTCCTCCTGCTGTTGGACCCCAACTCTTGACACAAGTCCAGGTAGATGATCCAAAAGCATTCTGCCCATTTCGTACCCCAAACAAGAGGCTTGGGCTGAGCTGTTGACCTTGATCTGGTAGAGGGGGTTAGAAAATGGCATTAGTAGAAACACAGCCTGTAGCAGAAAGGGAAGAGCACTGCAGGTGTGTGCTGGGCAAGCTGTTTACACGGGGCTGCAGCCCGGAGTGAAGGATCCATGGAGTTCCTGGTGTCTGTGCCTGGCACCAGGTGGGGATGGACGGCTGGGAGAGGGGAATGGTGGGATTGCACAGCTGGGCTTGGTGGGGACGCTCTGAGATGTAACTGCTGAGGGGTGTTGCATCAGTGTCTGGTATTTTTAGGAGAAAGTGATTCCCCAGCCACTTGTAGAGTGGCCACATTGATAAACAAAAAGGAGGAGATTGTTCCAAAGGGATCACGTGGGATGCACTGCATAAGGCCTTTGCCAGGGCAGGCTCCCGGCCTCCCAAGTCCCTGTCTGGATCCTGAGCGTGGCCAGGAGTGCACGAATGACACCAGTCCTGGGACCCCGCACCTGTGCTGTGCTGGGGACAGGCGGCTCGTGGCCCAGGGGCAGTCCCTGGCTTTGCTCAGTAGTGCCCCACAGCTCCCTCTCCCAGACATTTACCCGCAGCCTGTGTGGCCCACGTGACAGGGACAGTGTCCTGGGGAAAAGATTTCCACGGCTTAGCCGTGGGGTTATTCTGAGCTGTTGCTCTGGGCTTGGTTTAGTGCTGAGTTATCCCAGAGACAGCCCTTCCCTGCTCCTGTAGGGCTTGCTGTGTCCACTTCCTGGTAAAATCTGCTCCAGCGGGGAAAGTCTTCCATACTTCATTTTATGGACGCTGCTCCGTGTCTTTGATCATCCTTGAACTTCTCAGTACCTTTTCCAATTCTCCTGCATGTCCTATGTGAGGAAGAGGAGGAGGAATGCCCAGCACTGGGTGTAGCACTTTGTGTGAGGATGGATTTACCTCCTGATTCCATTCCATTCTTAACAATTTATAAGACACAATTTCCTTTCTTTACACTGCATCAGGTCATGCCTTGAGGGAATTAAGGACCAGGACCCCAGGACATAATTTTCCCTGTATTCATCACATCCCAGTCATTGGAACTGGGTGATCCTTAAGGTCCCTTCCCACCCAAACCACTCTGGGATTCTGTGGCCGTGGAGATGGATCATTGCCAACTGTACAGGGTTGGGCAAGAACTGTGGTGGGGAAGAAGGGATTGGGAAATGCTTCCTTGTGTTTGGAATCTCTATTCTTCCTGTGCAAGGGAGCTTCCTTTGGCTAGATGCAACAAGAGAAGTAAATTTTGAAGTTGTGGTTTTTCTCAATTTGGATATTTTCTATTTTTGTTACAAATCCCAGACTTCTGTGTTTCATGGCTCTGCACGTGGAACATCCTGTCTCGTCATCCACAGCAACAAGTTGTTTTGTCTGGTGCTGGTGGGAGTATTTTAGGAAGGAAGAGAGGACATTGGATGGAAACCACATTCAATGAATGATTCTTCCAAAGCAGGAGTTTAGCTGAGGTTCTTCTCTTGTGGCAGAAAAGTTCAAATATATCCTGAAATCCAGTTTGGAAACTGGTTTTGGATGTCAGCCCCTGTTTTGGGAGCAGATAACTTTATCTGGGATGTAGAGGTTATTGAAGTGTTCTCTTTGAATCTGTCATTGTTGCTACTCAAGCATTTCAAGAGATGGTTAATAATATGTAACACGAGTGAAATACCACTTGGAAAATCCAGATAACCTCTGGATCTTTAAACTCAAAGTATAAATGAATGTTGTATGGGCGGGAAAACAGGCAAAAAACGTGACAATGAAGTGAGTTTGCACATTTTGGGTGTTGAAGTCTGGTTCGGAAACTCGTGTCAGACTTTCAGTACTGTTTTAGCCACAGAGCTGGAGTGGAGAGAACAGATTCTGAAATGTCATTTATTGAAGAGTTTGTACCTTTTGAATGTGGGAAGTACCCCTTCTGTGAAGGACAATCCATTAGGACTTAGAGGCTGTTCCGGAGCCTTGTTCCTGACAGAGCAGTGTTGGGATTAACCCCTTGCAGGCTCCGGCCCCCCCAGGGTTGGTGCATGGCTGTGATTTTCCCATAGGAAGTGCTCTGTTCCCCCGTGACCTCCGTGTCCTTTGGCAGCACAAAGCCCGTTATTCTTCCCATGGGAATGCGAGGGGAGAACAGGACCTTGGTGTGAGAGCCCATTGTGCAGCACTGCTGTGAAGGAGGCTTGTCTCGTGCCTGGCTCTTGTTTTCCCACCTCTGAAGTCCTGAGGAATGTTCCCTGGCCCTCACTGCGGGAGAATCCACACATGCTGAGGAGAGGGAGAATTGGGCTCCCGAGGTCTGTGCCTCTCCTCCCTGCCTCCTCCCCTCGGTGGCTGGTGGGATTTGGGAGCTCCCACGGCAGTGACACCAGCGAGGGATCGCTCGGAGCATCACGAGGCCCTGAGCCACCTCCAGGGCCCAACTAAGGGCAAGAAAATCTGTGGGTTTTTCTGGTGTTTGTGTGGTCCAGCATCTGTTTTCTGCATCTCCAGGGAACCTGAGATTTCCCTTATTTCGGGGGTGTCTGTGGTGCTGAGTTTGGGCACTGCCATGAAATCACCACTGAGGGCTGAGGAGAGCTCGGAGCCCTTTCCAGGTCGAGGGAAGGCCGTGGATCAGCCAGGTTTGGTGATGGCTCTTCTGCTCTGTGTGTGCTGGGAATAGCCCAGGAGTGTGTGAAACACCTGGAACTCACTACCTGTGTGTGAGCACGTGGCACATGGATACCAAGGAGACATTGTCCTGTTGGGACCCTCCGTTCCTGGCTGGAGCCCAGATTAAATATTTCATTTACGGTAGGAATTCCAAATGTTCTGGCTGTTCCTTTCTCCAGCAGCATCAGTCCTGCTGCTTCCATGTGTTCTGTGGTAACTCTGAAGGCTCAAGGTTTCACTGGTCCTCCAGGAGCCTGTGTGGAGTTGATGGATTGATGGATATGAGGCAGGGGGAATTACTGCTGGTGTGCCATTGCCTCCCTGGACAACAGCACAGACTGACCCAGTGGCCTTTATAAATCCTCATTTTTAGTAAACTCTTCCTTCTTTCCTATTCAGTCCTCCCCTTGGCAGGAAAGCTCCTCAAATCCCACATCTGCTCAGGGGCTGCTGCAGGGCTGAGCTGTTCCAGCTGCAGGACAGGTGTGTGGAGAGGCAGGTCAGGCCTTGGATGTGGTCCTGGTGGGATGCTGGGAAAGGGGGGATGTGAGGAGCAGAAGGATCATGTTGAGTCTGTTCCTGCTTTACCAAGCTTGATGTTGTAAATGGGAAAATGCTGGGTCACAATTCCCTTTGGAAGTTCAGATATAGGCAACATAATGGAGCAAATTATTGTATGTATTGAAGTGCAAGAAAAAATACTATGAACAGGCATTTATTTTGGATTTGTCCCCTCCTCCACTCTTCTCTAGCTCAGTTGTGTATTTTTATTACACTTAATAAAAGCCTGGTTCCAGAACGTTTTGTGAAAAACTGAGCAGTTGAATACACCTAAACCCCCAGGTGACTGTGAACCATAAAGGGAAAAGTTTTCTACCTTCATTAGTTTTTCCTGTAAGCTCGTGGTGGGCTGGTGCTGTCCGAGCTGCTCCCGCTGTGTTCCCTGCCCGCAGTGTCCAGGGAGGCACCTGGGAAGGCTGTAAAGCACTTTCAGCCAGAAATGTGAGGAATTTGGAACATGTAACTATTGTTGAGTGAGATGAAAGCTTGTGTCTTGGGAAAAGTAGCACGTTGGAGCTGATTTTTCTTGCAAGAGGAAGTTCTACATTTCTTCCTTCTGCTGGCCAGCCTTGTTTTTTGTAAGAATGTGCAGGACATTGGAGCCAGGTGGGATCAGGCTCTGTTCCCAGGGAACGGCAACAGGACAAGAGGGAACGGCCTCAGGCTGTGCCTGGGGAGGCTCAGGTTGGACATCAGGAGGAATTTCTCCATGGAGAGGGTGGTCAGGCACTGGAACTGCCCAGGGAGGTGTTGGAGTCCCCATCCCTGCAGGTGCCCAAGGAAGGCCTGGATGTGGCACTCAGAGCTCTGGGTTGGGGACAAGGTGGGGATGGGCACAGCCTGGACCCGATGATCCTGGAGGGCTTTTCCAGCCTGGATGATCCTGGGATGCTGTGAGGTGTGTCTGTCTCTTGTACCTGAAGTGAACCAGAAATGTCACCTGTGGTGCTGCAAGGTGGAAACGTCCCCGTGCCCTCGTGCTCCAGGCAAACTTTGTCTTGGATTTGCAGTCATGCAAAAGGCAAGAAATTCTCCTTTAACATTTGTCCTACAGTCAGGGGGTTTATTTTGGCTTGAATAATCTCTGTTTGCAGCAATGACTTGGAGCAGGAACAGTTCCTGCTGCTCACTCTCAGGAGCTCTGTCACAGCATAAAGCAAATAAAGATGGCAGAATTTAATATGCAACCCCCAACAAGTGATAGGGAAATATTAGCTTTGGAATGCTCTGTGTTTTCTTACTGAATGCTGCTGTTTGACAGCAAGTGAAGAGAGTAAATACAAAGTTTTCCTCCTTTAAATTGGTAGAAAGTGTTGCCATTGTCATGCTCCTCCCCAAGGTGGCTGTTGGCACCTAAGGCTGGTCAGAGAGCCACTTTTGATGCATTTTTTGCCACAGGAGCAGCATATCTGTGTTGTTCCCGAGTTCCTCGTGGAACAGGGATGGTCCAGTCCTGACAGTGAGGCTGAGATCTGCTCGGTCATTTCATAGAATCAGGGAATCCCTGACTGATTTGGGTTAGAAGGGACCTTAAGGATCATCCCATTCCACCCCTGCCCTGGGCAGGGACACCTCCCACTATCCCAGGGTGCTCCAAGCCCTGTCCAGCCTGGCCTTGGACACTTCCAGGGATCCAGGGGCAGCCACAGCTTCTCTGGGCACCCTGTGCCAGGGCCTCACCTCCCTCAGAGGGAACAATTCCTTCCTGAACGCTGGAGCTCTTTCTAAAAGGAGCTGATAATGTTTATTTCCCTCGTATTGATGTACTTCTCTCCCTTGCACTCCCTAGCTGGACCCAGTGCCTTCCCTGAAGGGCTGCCCATGCTGGAAGTGCCCGAGGCCCTGCTGTATCCCGGGATGGCATCGAGGTGAGGGCGGCCGAGGATGACCCTGACTGAAAGGCTGCGCGAGAGGATTTCGCGGGCGTTCTACAACCACGGGCTGCTCTGTGCCTCCTACCCCATCCCCATCATCCTCTTCACAGCTCTCTGCATCCTGGCCTGCTGGTGAGTCCCACCCGCATTTGGGTCACACAGGGCTGCTGCGGGGGTTTCTTGGCCAAGTTCTGTCTTCTGGGCCCACCCAGAAGTTCTCTGTTTATTTAAACTTCATAGATTTGTGTCATCTCCTTTTGTGGGACAAAAGAAACGACAGGGACGAAGTGTCTTCATGTGGTTTAATATGTAAGAACTAATTGAATAAGTGAAGCAACAAATGAGATAAAGTAACCCCCAAGCACCTGGTGGTGTACTCCAAACCCATGAATTAAAAATGGGGAGAAGGAAAGCTGATCCTTCTCTGCACACCTGCCTGTCCTGTTCTCCCTGGAGCCTGCACTCTTCTGTTTCATCCTTGGCACGCACCTGTGGGGGTGTTGCAAATTCCCTGCTCTCCTTATGGACCCTAGTTTGGATCCAAGTTGCAAGTGGATATAATCTCACTCCCAGGAATGTCACACGGGCTCGGAATCATTTCCAGCAGGGCATTGTGGGGCTGAGCAAACCTTTGTGCCAGACCATGCACACAGTGTGCATGTACAGACTCTACTTTTAAAGGTTTTAATTCTCTTGTCTGTTTTGGGCAAAATAAACCCACTGTGATGATTTGCTCCTCTGTCTGTGGAACAGCTCCATGTGTGTTGACACAGACTCAGGTTCACTTTTGAGCTGTGATGGTAACAGGGGCTGCTTTTACATCTCAGGCCAAACATTACCAAAGGGATGATTTTCACGCATGGAAAACCTTTGAGGTGGCTTCTGCTGGCTGGGGCCCTTCATGGTTGTGAGCAGCATTTGGGGTGTTGCTTCCTGGTTTTTCTCTGCTGCACATGAATCCTTGTAGTGTCAGGGACAGTTGTATTCTCAGATCTCTTGTGCTGTAGAACATGAAGCTTCTACAAGGCCCAGCCAAGTGGATCCTACATTTTCTCTATCTTTGATATGATTGCAAGCTGCTCCAGGTTTTGGCTCCAGCTTTGCCAGGTGCAGCTTTCCAGTGGAATTTCTTCACCTGGAAGCTGTACGCAGCAAAGCCAAACCAGAGTCCACATGTGTCACCTTGTCACCTCCCTCCTGCTTGGGAGTGACTTCCCAGGGTGATCTCAGGCTTCTCTTTCCAGCTCTCCCAGGAGGTAAATGCAGGACAACTGCTGCAGTGTGAAATGTGCACCCACAAAATGTTGTGTTTTGGGAGGGATCAAAGCAACCTCCATGCTTATTCCCTTCCTAAATTCGGGTTTTCCCAGAGAGGAGGAATTCTGATCAGGGTCACCAGCAGCTGTCCTTGTGCTTGGGAACCTCGTGCCCACTGGGTCAGGGCTCGGACCTGCCCTGACTTTGTTCGGAACAGGGAATTGAGGTGTTCCCACCACATCCCCAAGGCTCCAGACCAGGCGGGCTTTGGTAGCTGTGGATTTGTGGAAGTGTCTGCATTCCTGAGTGCCAGTATTTGAGGATTCTGCAGTGGCTGGTTACCTCCAGGCTGCAGGAATTCATCCAAGACACCATCAGGCATGGAGTGAAGAGTCTGTTTGCTTTAACGAGTTCCAGAAGCTCGTTAGCAAAGCAGATCATGGCCCTGGGAGAGACAGGTGGTAAAAACATGGTGATGTCCCTGCAGAGCAGGAGAACCTTGGCAAAAAATTGAGGTGTGGCTGAAGTGCTCCCTTTCAGAAGCCATTTTTGGGGGTGTTTCTGTTCCTTTCCTGAGCTGCTTCTGAGCTGCTTTGCATTAACTGCTGATAACGAGAGGTTAATTCTGGCTTGAGAAGTGGCGCTGCTAATTAGGTCAGAACTATTTCAGAGTGGGGACCTTCTACACCTCGGAGTGTGAGAGTGAACAGATTCCTTCTTGGAAAGGGTGGTCAGGCACAGGAAGGGGCATTGGAAGTTCCCATCTCCCAAAATCCAACCTGCCGCTCCCCGGCACGGCTGAGGCCGTTCCCTCCCGTCCTGTCCCTGTTCCCTGGGAGCAGAGCCCGACCCCCCCGGCTGCCCCCTCCTGCCAGGAGTTGTGCAGAGCAGCAGGCAAGAGTTACAGGTCTTTCTAATGAGGAAAGAAGATACCCAGTGACCCTGGGGTTTCACCCTGACTTCTGGGAACAAGGAAGGAGCTAGAAGCATCCCTGGAGTTGCTGGGTAGGTCAGTGCCTGTCTGTGGAGAGAGGAGAAGGGAGTGGAGCACAAAGGAAACGTTCCATGTTCCTCGCTGAAACATGGTTAATAAAGACATTCCAGCAAACAGGAGTGGGTCTTGTATCCTGAGTTCTCCAGAGGGAGAGAGGTGGATCAGTCCTTCCTGCTGTACCTGGAATCAAGGAGAGCTTGTGGAATTCTGCTGCAGAGAAAATGATCTCAGTTGTTGTGGCTTTCTCCCCCTCACATCAGTCAAACCCGACCATCTCTGTGTGCAGACAGCTTTTAAAAGCTGAAACAGAGCACATGGCCCACAGTTTATCCCTCAGTGGTTCTGGCCTCAGGCAGGTGAGAGCAGAGACCATGCAGGGGATAAGGTGGCACAGTGACCACAGAGTCTGGTCTGGGCGCTCTGAATGTGTCTGTCTTTACCCTTGGAAGGGTTTGTGTGGACTGTTCTAATGTCCCCAGTAGACAAGACACTGCATCTCTGGGTTTGGCAATAAATTCTTATCCAAAGTAAAAATTCCTGTGGCTCATTCTTACTCTGTAGTCGTAAAGTCTGAAAATCCAAGTTAGTCTCCATGTCAGAGGGAGGGGTTTCTTGTTTTACTGTAAATCCCTTTGTAGGTGACACTCATTTTCCTCATCCCCCTTGAATGGATCTGCACTGGGATCTGTGTTTTTCCCTGGAATGAGTGTCTCTGACCCTGTCTGACCCCAGCCCAGAGAGGAACAGGGGATACTTAGAAATGTGGCCATGGGGTAAATTTGAAATCCTGGCTCTGAAGAACAGTTTCTAGTCCAAGTAAGCATTGTAGATTACCCAAGTGACTGCAACAGGTTTAGGACAATTAAGCAGGTGTATCATTTAACTGAAATATGAGGTTCTGCTCCAAAAGAATTGCAGAAGTGGCTGGAACCAGAGCCCCTGGGGGTGAGAATGTGTATATATATTTTTATATAAATACATGTTTCTATAAGAACGTTCCACTCTCGCACAGGTTTGCACTATTTTGCACAGTAAGCAGAGGAGCTGAGTTGCCCCTCAGACTCTTGATGTTCCAGGTCCCCAGATGATCTCTGGGACTTCACAGTGATGCTGGGACAGGTTGTGCTGCACAGCAAAGAGGAATCTTCCTTTCCCACGGCAGAACTGTGGAGCCCTGTCAGGGGGATTCAGGGCAAAGCCACCATCACTTACGCACAAACAGGTACCGTTGATGCACTTGCCCGGGCTAAAAAGGAGCTCTTGCTGGCAGATATTGGCCTTCCCAACCCTCTGGCAAGACCCTGTGACCAGATTCCCTCCCTCCTGAGCAGTGCGAGGCCAGGCTGGTCTGTCTCGGCTGCAGACAGGGCAAAAGCTTGTCCTGCAGTGAGCCAGTGGAGCTGGGGGCTGTTTTAATTCCCTGTACCAGCCCCTTCCCTGTTACCTGAGACCTGGCAGCTCTCCTTCCCTCAGTGACTGGGGCTGCTCCAGGTGCTGGAGCTCTCTGTGGGCCTGGGAAGGGGGAACATGCATGAGAGATTTGCCTGGAGTTCACCTGGCCCTGCTCCATCTTGGCCCTCTGAGCTGTCTTGAAAATATGGAAAGTACTTGGATGAGCACTTTGGCTGGAGCCTCCCTCATGCTGGTGGCTGAAATGCCCTCCTTGCTGGGATCAGCTGGTGTCACTGTGCCTTGTAAGGCTGAATACATTCAAGAACTAAGGTTTCATCTCCCTGAAATAACTTGCAGCATCATCTGGAATGTGTGCTTCCTGTGTTCTTCCATCAGCCATTCCCAAACCTTTCATAAATGTGAACCCTCAAATATCCCTGGGATTTAAGTAAATAAATGTCCCTACTTCCTTTGTGGCGACATCTTTATGTTCTTGGCTCAAGGTGAGGGAGCTTTGGAGAAGAATGACAGAATAGTCAGGGTTGGGAGGGACCTCTGGAGATGATGTAACCCAACCCCCAAATCCCAAGGATGGGAACCCCAAGGGCAGGTCTTGTTCCTGAGCTCTGCAGGAAGCTGTACCATGAGCAGGCTCGATGTGGCAGTGAGGGCTGTAGCAGCTGCACAGGGTGTGTGTGGACAACAGGGGCTGCTTTGCCTTTGATTTAAATCTTAGAAATGTTCCCACAGGAACTGTTTCTCTGAAAATGGGGATTAGGATAAAAAGTCATTTCAGCTGTTTTGTCTCTCATGTGCCAGAGACAATGCGCTGGGATGTCCAGGCCTGGTGGGTGTGTGCCAGTGTCACCCAGTGCCACAGCTGCAGCAGTTCTGGTCTTGGGGAAAGGCAGAATCATGGAATAGAATCCCAGNGGGTTGGGAGGGACCTCTGGAGATGATGTAACCCAACCCCCAAATCCCAAGGATGGGAACCCCAAGGGCAGGTCTTGTTCCTGAGCTCTGCAGGAAGCTGTACCATGAGCAGGCTCGATGTGGCAGTGAGGGCTGTAGCAGCTGCACAGGGTGTGTGTGGACAACAGGGGCTGCTTTGCCTTTGATTTAAATCTTAGAAATGTTCCCACAGGAACTGTTTCTCTGAAAATGGGGATTAGGATAAAAAGTCATTTCAGCTGTTTTGTCTCTCATGTGCCAGAGACAATGCGCTGGGATGTCCAGGCCTGGTGGGTGTGTGCCAGTGTCACCCAGTGCCACAGCTGCAGCAGTTCTGGTCTTGGGGAAAGGCAGAATCATGGAATAGAATCCCAGGTGGTTGGGGTTGGAGGGACCTTAGGGAACATTCAATCCCACCCCTGCCATGGCAGGGACACCTTCCAGTATCCCAGGGGGCTCCAAGCCCTGTTCAACGTGGCCTTGGACACTTCCAGGGATCCAGGGGCAGCCACAGCTTCTCTGGGAAATCCATTCCAGGGCCTCCCCACCCTCACAGCCAGGAATTCCTTCCCAATATCCCATCTATCCCTGCCCTCTGGCAGTGGGAAGCCATTCCCTGTGTCCTGTCCCTCCATCCCTTGTCCCAATCCCTCTCCAGCTCTCCTGGAGCCCCTTTAGGCCCTGGAAGGGGCTCTGAGCTCTCCCTGGATCCTTCCCTTCTCCAGGTGAGCATTCCCAGCTCTCCCAGCCTGGCTCCAGAGGGGCTCCAGCCCTGGGAGCAGCTCCGTGGCTCCTGTGGCCTCTCTCCAGCAGCTCCATGTGCTCCTGCTGTTGGATGCAGGGCTGGAGCAGCTCTGCAGGTGGGGTCTCACCTGAGCAGGCAGAGGGGCAGAATCCCCCTTTCCTGCTGCCCACGCTGGGATCAGCCCGGGGCACGGGGGGTCTCTGGGTCCCAGTGCACACAGCTGGGGCACATCCAGCTCTCACCAGCACCCCCTTCTCCCCAGGGCTGCTCTCCATCCATCCATCCATCCAGCCATCCGTCCATCCATCCGTCCATGCATCCCCCAGCCGGTGCTGATCCCAGGGTTTCCCCGTGTTGCTCCTGCAGGGCTCTGTGTGCCCAGGTTCAGTCTCTGATTTTAAATGATTCAAACTCTATGAAAAGCATTTGTTGTGACTCCTCCAAACCCATTGGTGACTCACAGGGGGATCCCCCACTGCAGAAGCACGTGGTGTGAATCCCAAGGGTTTTCCTTGGATTTCTGGACACAGTCACCAACATTGAAATCATTTAGGGAAAAAATAATTCCCTGTCAATCATCTATTGAACCCGTTCTGCTTTGTTTATCACACTTGATTTTATTGTTCCTTTTCCTTGCAGTTGCACAAGGAAGTGATAATAAATTAGATGTTGTATTTCTGTCAGACTAATAAAGAGCAAATCTGTCAGGCTTCGTTTCTGATTTCATTGTTCTTTTTCAGCAGTTTATTGTACCCTCTGAAGCCTCGTGTTTAGATGTTGCTTGTTCCTCCCTGGCCTTTGATGATCCAAGCTAATCCCTAATGAAGTGGGCAGAGCCTTGTATGAAAACAATTCCAAGGCCTTTATTATGGCAATATTGCCACAAAATTCATCAACAAACAGGAAAATATATCAGGAATTTAAGGCCACAAAAAAACCAGTTCAGTTTGGTGTGACAATTCCAGATTACCAGCGGATCTCTCTGTATCAGCAGCCTTGCTTTGCCCACCAGTTCAGTTCCGATTTGCTTTTAACCACTTCTGAGAACCTTGAGACATAAAAAGCAAGTTCTAAACCCTCTGAAACTTGAGTTTCTCAACTTCTGAGTAGTTCAAGGTCTCTGTTTGGGACAGCAGCTGTGATCCACTGGAGACTGTGCTGGCAGAGGAGAAGGAGGATCGATATTTCCTCGTTGTTTTGGTGTCTCACTGCTGCCCTTAAAAGTGCTTTGAGAACCAATGAAGTTCATGACAAGTTTTGGAAATAGTTTCACTCTAAATGAGGAAAATGAGAGGTTTATAAAGGGTTTGGGGTGGGGATACAGCCACTGGAATACATGGAATACCTCAGGTTTGTGTGGGGTACTCAGTAATTGAGCCATGGTCACACTCAGTGTTTTTACCACAACTGACTTGATTGGAGGAATTCAGGGGAGGCCCTGCAAGAACTTCCCTTCTTTCTCTCTCAGGACTTTTCCCTTGTCCCTATCCAAGGGGAAAAGACTCTTGGACACCAGTCAGTTCCTGTGAAAGCCAAAGCCCTCTCGCTGTGTCCCCTGTCCTGCACAGGCTTTGCTGGAGTGTCCCCGGTCATGTTCTGACTCTGCTGTCCAGGAAGGCGTGTTAACCCCAAATGAGAGTGTTTCCTGGTTGTGTCCCCCCAGCTACCCCCTGCTGAAGCTGCCGCTGCCGGGGACGGGCCCGGTGGAGTTCAGCACCCCGGTGAAGGATTACGCGCCCCCCGCCCCGGGGCCGCCGCGCGGGGACCCCGCCGAGCGCCCGGACTGGGTGAGTGCTGCTGGGCTGGGCCCCCGCGCGGGCACTCTGCCCTGCTCAGCTGCCTCAGCTCGGCTGGCCCAGGGCAGCCACGGCTGCCCCGTCCCTGCGGCGCTTGGAGCACCCTGGGGTATGGGAGGTGTCCCTGCCCGTGGCAGCGGGTGGCACTGGGTGGTCCTTAAGGTCCCTTCCGACCCAAACAGAGAAACAGACTCCTTTTGTTCTTGCCTGGTCAGTCGTGTCACGTTCCATCTCTAACCTGGGAGGGGACAACAGTCTGGCAAAGCCCTTTGCGCTCGATCCTGCCAGGAGCGCCCCGTGCCCCGTGCCTCACTGCCGTGCTCTCCCCGCAGTACGTGGGTGCTCCCGTGGCCTACATCCAGCAGATCTTTGTGAAGGCCACCGTGTCCCCGTGGCAGAAGAACTTCCTGGCTGTGGATGTGTTCCGCTCGCCGCTGTCCCGCGTCTTCCAGCTGGTGGAGGAGATCCGGAACCACGCCCTGAGGGACAGGTAAGGCTCAGGGAGCTGCTGCCTCCAGGGCAGGAGCTTGGAGCGGGTCCTCAGAATCCCACAGAAATGAGAGATCAGTGCTGAGTGACCTGGGGTCCGTCCTGCACACAGAACACTTCACATTTGTGCTGGAGAACTTCCCGGTGCCCCAGGTAAGGCACTGGAAATCCTCAGGAATCTTCTGGTCAGAGTCTGGATGGGGCCTCCAAGGTGATAGCAGCAGGTGCAGTGTCACAGAATCCCTGCATCACCAGACCAGCTCTGTATCAGAGGGAGTTCCTGCGCCTCTGCTGGGATTTCCTGGTCAGGAACCTTCTCCCGACTTTCACTTTGGCTGTCTTTAGGACCAGTTTATACCTGCCTTGTTTATCCTGTCACAGCCTTGATACAACAACTTTCCTCAGCTTCCAGGTGTGTCCAGGGAGAGCTCACACTCCCAGGCCAGGTCCCTGTTTGTTAAAAGCCAAACATAATGCTCTTGGCTCACTCTGGTGAGAGGTTCAACTTTCCACGTGCCATCCTGGGTCCTCCTCCTGGCACTGTTGTCAGTGTGACATTTCTGAAGGAGGGACAGCAGAACTGTGCACAGATTGTCAGAGGAGTCTCACTTGTGTGGTATTTTCCATGGAAAGGCCTTTCCTGACACACCCCTGAGATCATTGGTCCCTTTTTCATGGCCACTCATCAGTTTTACACATTCAGAGGTGATTTATTAATGTCCCCTTGTCCCTCTGTTCTTTGCAGCTGAGCTCCCCCCTCAGAGCAGAAACTCTCTTTACCCCTGGGTGGGGTCTTGCTCTTTGTGCTGTTAAAAGAAAGGAGATTAAATTCATCCCAGCCCTCGAACCATCACTTCAGATACTCTGTTCCTTTCCTGAATTCATCATGTTCTTGTATTTTGTGTCTTTGGCAGGTGTCCCTGGGTCTTAATCCAAGTTATTAATAAAAATATATAATAATCATAGAATTCCAGAACGGTTTGGGTTGGAAAGACCTTAAAGCTCACCCAGTGCCACCCCTGCCATGGGCAGGGACACCTCCCGCTATCCCAGGGTGCTCCAAGCCCCGTCCCGCCTGGCCTGGAACCCCTCAGGGATGGGGCAGCCACAGCTGCTCTGGGCACCCTGTGCCAGTCGTGGTTCTGTGACCTGTCTGTGAGAAACTCCCCTGGTTTCCCTCAGCACCGGTGGTTCCCCTTCAGCAGCTCCATGAGATTTTCCTGTTAACCTGGTTCTGCCTGCACCACGATTTTGTGTGAACTGGAGCATTTTCTGGTGTGGTGCTGAATCAGAAGCTTTGGGGCCCCAGGAGGTGAGATCTGCTCTGCCTTCCCCAGCCAGGGAGTCAGGAATTTAAAGAAGAGACCACTCATATGCTCTCCTGGTAAACCAAGAATGCGTTTTATACACAGGAATCTATTCTCTTTTGGTTTGGGTTTTTTTAAAATAAGTTTTCCTTCGAGTTCCAAGTTTTTCTGTGAGCGTTCCAGGTTCTGTGGAGTTCCTGGCCGGGCTCCTGGCTGGGTTTGCTGTGTGGGGCCAGAGAGGCCTCCCTGTGTGTCTGTGGGTGTTCAGTGAGAATGAGGGTGCTGAGAACAGCCCAGCTGGGGGGGAAACGGGGAGATTGGAGTCTTCCATCATCTCCCAGCTTTCCAGCCGGGGGCTCCCTTCATTCTTTGTCTTCCAGCTCTCACATCCAGGGGAGATTTGCTGTTTGCTCATTGTTTCATCTTTGAGTGTCCACCCTGCTCCTCTGCCTGGTGATTTTTCCTTGTTTTGGCCCATCTTTACCCCCAGCTGCTGCTCTCGGGGGTCATCTTTCAGAAATGCCATTTTTGCTCTTCAGGGCAGATTTACTCAGGTTTGTTTCTCTCTGTCCCAGCTCCCACAGCCTTGGCACTGACCTTCTGTCCGTGGGCTCAGTCCCTCTCCTCCCTGATCTCTGGGATAATAATCTGTTGCCAACTGCAATCAGCAGCAGCCTGCTCCCTGTGTTGTGCCCTCATTATCTCCCTTGTCTCCTCATTGTGTTCTCATTATCTCCCCTCAGCGCTGCCCTTGATGAGCAGTGATGCCACACAGAAACAAAATCATTACTTTTATTATGATTATTCATACCACCAGAAGAAAAATGCTTCAACAGTTAGACCTAAACCTTGGGGTAAGGTCACCATTTTGGGAACATACTCGGCTATTTCAGAAAACATCTAATTTTGAGGTAAATTTTGCAATTTCCTCAAAAGTCATTCTGAAGTTCTTGTTTTTTGTTGCCAGTAACAAAGTTGAACATAGATTATTTTCTTGATATGCAAACAGGCCTCTCTTATATTCTATTTTATATTCTTTTCTATTATATCTATTTTATATTCTTTATAGTAAAGGAGCTGAAGGTTTTTAAGTGTAACTGGGCAGGAAACGCCATGGGTGTGTTTCCATTGGCTGCAGATCCCAGCACTCACCTCTGTAAAGTCAGGAGTGACCTGGAATCTGTGGTGTGCCCCAGCTGTGGGTTTTGGTATCACTCTGCACCCACAACATCCCACAGGGACACGAGCTGGCAGCAGATAAAAACCAGATAAGAACGTCCCTGGGCTTATCTGCAGCATAAACTGTTATCACTGTCACACTGCAGAATTAGATAAAGCTGAAATACAAACCATGGAGCTGTTACTAGAGGCATCACTGCCTCAGTTCCTTTAAATTTTATTTCCCAAAGCTTTTGTCCCTATAAACTCCCATCTTTTTGAGCGCATTTTTCAGTGTTTTCTTTTGATAGCTCTGACTTGTCCAGGTGTCCTGCCATGCAGCCACAGGATACACATTCTGGGGGAGTGTTCACAAAGACAAATCATCATGTAATAATTTCTGTGCTTGTTCTTTGTAGTTATTACAGGAAAAATCTCTTTTTACAAAGGCCCCGATGGATTTTTTTTCTGGAAGCGCCTTCCTGTGAGGCCAGAGCCAGGCAGGGCTGGTCTCTATTCTTCACTTGGCCTTGGCTAAATCCACCTTTCCTGGGCAGATCCCACCCATTCCCGTATCCCGGGGAGGGAAGTGTCTCTGTTGGAGCAGCAGCTCCTCCTTGCTGTCACAGGATGAGTGGGGGCCTTGGACAAGCCCTGCCTTAGCCCCAGCTTTTGGCAGCAGCTTCAATTTCAGGCATCACTTTGGCCTGCAAGTTCTAATAACGGCAAGTGAGGTCTATTTATAAAATGAATTATTTATTAAACAGACAGATAACAGATGAAAGATCTTAATCAGAGTTACTCCACAGTATAAAACTACAGAACTACCAGTAGATTACAGCATAACATAAACAGTGCAGTTATCAAGGGACCTGTATTTAAGCTGGCAAAAGAAATAGCATTGATTAGGAGTCAAACGTAACTTCCCTCAGAAATGAGGGAATGTTCACATTCCTTCACTCAACCCCTGGGAGTCAGGGGCGTTCCCCTGAGCGTCCCTGATCAGGGGATATATAGATAGATAGATATATATATATATAAAACATGATTACCAATGAAAGAAGTTACAGTGACAAGGTATAACATTAAATCCAGAGTGTTCATGGCAGCTGGGGACAATCCAAACAAGTCATTTTACTTTTGTTACAGTCTGTGTAGATCAGGATGTTCCCCACCCCTCGAGTCTTAAAATTATAGGAAAGATGAGATGCAGATCAGGGTCAAAGGAAAGCTGACGGAGTTAGTTTTTCAGTTGCAGTGTTTGGAGGAGTTCAGTAGATGGTCAGTGACTCCCTCCATTTCCGTTCATGGTTCTTAGTGCAGTTCTGCTGCAGTGAGGTCCAGCATTTCACATGTCCTTGCTCCTCATACCAAGTGTTAGACAATTCTGCAGTAACCCAAACAAATGTACACGTATTAAATCATAGTCTGGTTGCCTCTTGGGAGTCAAAGCTGTGATGAAGCTCAAATTGTCCTGCCTACTCCAGTCAGGAATTTTATACCTTTTATACCTTACCTTGAGGAGGCAGGGAGAGTTATTTAGAAAACGGATTCCACAGTCGTATGAAAATTCAAGTTACATTCGGGGGAAGTCTTTTCCACACCCTGTGACAACCACAGTGAAGGTACAGCATTCTAAAGCAATACTTGCAGAAAACTCACATACACTGCAAAGCTATTGAGACAAAACATGTACAAATATTAAAGCCGTTGAAAACTATCAAATTCTCCAGTACCTTAACAATGCTGATCAAGATTTTTAGTACTATGTAGATTTGGGTTGTCTTTCCTTCCAGAAGGAGCATCACTCAAGCCATTGGAAGGCCATTGGAAAATATGTTTGGTGTTGGAATTGCATCATCCAAATACTTTGATCTGAATGAGTTGGAAACTGAGAACAAACCCAGCAGTTGCTGCTGTTATCAGTGTCTCCTTGCAGTAGCTTTAGGTGAGAATTTCCCTTCCAAGGGTCAGATAGTATCTGTTCTATGTGTGTTACATCAGAGCGGCCCTTAGGAAACAAGACGTTGCTCATTTCTTTCTTTTCCAATCGTTAGTTGCAAGGTTTTGCTGGGATGGCTGAGTGGTCCGGGTGTGAACAGCCGTGAATGAAAGCCATTGTTCTGTAAACACAGAGGGGTAAATCACACAGTGATGGCGGTTCAGTCTCTGGTTCTGTGGCAGCCTGAGCTGCCGCAGACGTGTCAGTTCCGCTGTGCCCGCTGTGCCCCCGCTGTGTGCAGCACGGGCTTTATCCCCTCGCCGGAGCCCACGTGTGTCCGTCAGTGATGTCCCGTCCGGACGCACGCCCCGTTCCGTGTCTGGTGAGGATACAGCTGGCCACCCGAGGTTATCGGAGGAACTAAAACAGCAGCTCTGGTCCATAATGAAGGTGTTCTGGGTGTTTCTCCAGAGCTGCCGCGGCCGCTGCGCCTGTGGCCCTCGGTGCAGGCGGGGCGCTGTTCTCGGCGCCGCCACACGGGGGCAGTGCGCGGGCCGCCGGCCGGGGCTTTGCTGGGGCCAGCGGCCGAAGCCGTGCGGGGCCGGAGCGGCGGCTCCGCGGGAGTGGCCCCGGGAGCGGCGCCCTCAGTGCTCCATCGCCCCTCAGGGTCGCGGGGACACTCCCACTTCGGGGTGACTTGGCCATGACTGGTGGGCCCACCTTTGAGTTTCCTTCAGTTTTCCGATTTGGAGCTGTTTCAAAAGACACAGGGCTTGAGAAGGCTCATGGAACAGGACAACCCATTGGTCCATAGCAGTTTTTTATTGGATTAGTTTTCATATATATACACACACACACACCCACACACCCATTAAATAAATAAATAAAAATAAACAGCCATTTCTATTTATTTATTATGTTTGTTATATTGATAACAGTTATTTATTATATCTGCTATAACACAGAGGGAAACCTTTTATCCCATCCAGATTCATGTGGCCTAAGCTAGCACTTTAGCAAACCACTGGCAAACCCCATGATCCCATTTGCTTGGGGAAAATAAGGTGTATGAAAAAAGCCATTTAATACCACCTTTTTTGGCCCAGTCTTGTACGATCACACTGGTGAAGTGTGATCCGTTATCACTCTATGTAGAGTCTGGGACAGGGAGACTGGAAAACCAGTTACTGAGTCCCAAAATAATAGCTTTGGCATCAGCATTCCTGCTTTAAGTGGCAACTAAAAGTCCAGAGACTACTTCCACACCTGTTAGTTTGTGCTTGTGTCACCAAACAGGGCAAAAGGAACGTACCCAACACCGATTTGATGGGAATAAGAAGACACTTCTTTATTGGAGGTGCCGGGAACATGGGGGAGAGCTCCTCCAAAATGTGTCCCGAGCAACAAACAAAACACGTCCCTTTTATCATGTTTCTAGGAATCATTATTACATCTGTTTCACATAGTGTGCATACTATGCCCGCTCTTAATTTTAACCTTTACATTGATTGGTTCCAGTATTTAATAACCGCATCAATATTCTTATCCTAAAACAATCATTGGATATTTCTACTAAGGTCTGCTGATTAGACTCCTTAACACTAAAATCGAGGTGGGAAGGGTAGTGGGTTTCTCAGCAGCATAACTGGTGAGCAGGACAGTCTCCAGAGTTTCTTGACTGAAACTTAAAGGTCCAGTAACTTCTTGTTGCCGTTTCTACAGTTACACATTCCAAACACAGCACTCCTGATATTTCTATACCTTATACTTAATAATTTTCTGCTTACAGTTATAGCTAATCCTTTTCTATGATTTAATCAATTGTTTAATCAAAATATTCATAACACTTGTAACCACTGGATATCTTCAGAGACCCAGAATAATCTCTGCCAGGTGGACCTTGTGCAAGTCTCAGTTGGCCCTGGGGACACTGTGTGAGAATGCCTTGACACATCTTCCTGGTCGATGCCAGCCTCTGCTTTGTGCTGCAAAAGGCAGAGCTGCTTGTCCAGTGTGCCCCAGTTCACAGTGTAACCACTCACCCCGTCGATACCAGTGGTGAGGATCTTCCTACTGATCCATTTCTGTCTTTGTAATTTTTGCCGGGTGATCCACCTTGTTGTTCCAATAAGTCTGTAAAGTGTGGCCATTTGCATGAGCCGTGACCCACCCTGTGTAGCTTTGCTGGGACTGAGCCTGTAACAACAACCATTCCCAATGTTCCTTCTGCCAAACCTCTTTTCCATTCACTTGCTGATCCAGCGCTTCCCACTGACACAACCCCTGTGTGGCACCAGCCCAGGCTGCATGAGAATCAGCACAGATTGTCTTTGCTTTCTCTTTTACTGCCAGCAGTACAGCTTTTCACTCTTCCCACCTGTGCACTTCCCATTCCTTCTTCCCCTCTTCCCCTCCTGTTCAATGTTGAGAGCCACTGCTCTGTACTTCATTCCCAGCCACGCCTTTGGCTGAGGCACCAGTGAACCAGACACCTTTAACTTCAGAGTCTGAGTGCAGGGGCACCCAGTGCAGGGTGTATGTGGCTGTTGTTCAGCTGGCTCGTCTGGAGTCACAGCTCTCTGTAATTTCTGGGTTTTGTTGGCCCCTCAGTGACGTCCATTTGACCTGTGGCCCCTGAGCCACAGAGCCCCTATTTGTGCACTGTTGGTCTTTGTGCAGTTCCCTCTGGAGCACTGCCCTTCCTAACACTGGCTGACAGATTGAAAGGGCTTGCATTTTCACAGGTTGATGCTGTTGAATTTTTTCTACTTGTTCAAGAGCTCGGGTCAGAGATAATAATCCCTTTTCCCAGTCAGGGTATCTCTTCTCAGTATCTTTTACTGCTGTGGAGCAGCTTGGAGGAGAGATGTCCTGTTACACTTGTGTGTCCCACGGCTGCTTCTGGCACTGGCCCTGCCCACCAGGGCCTTCTGTAAACTTGAGTCTTGCTGGAATCACTGGTTGGTAACATTTATGTCACCGTGGTAAAGGAAGTTTGGGAACAAACACAGGTTCCAGTCCATACCAGTTACACCTCTGTGGATTTCTGAACCTCTGAGGAAATTTCTTCTTTCCACACAATGCAGAGGAATTGGGAAAACACCACACCCAGGTGCAGACAGTGAATCCTGGGTGCATTTTAGAGCAGTCTGTGCACCTCAAAGGATCCACCTCAGGAAGGCTGATAGGGATCCCTTTATAACATTCCATTGCATCTGTGGAGAGAGGTGTGGAGACAGGTTTGAGGTCTTGGAAGAATTCCAGAGACAGAGTTTCTCTGTTGAGTTGAGGTGTTTCAAATTTGGAGATGAAAATGTGGCACCTGAGATGGGTGAGGGGTGAGAGCTCTGTGGTCAGGCAGCACCCAGGGAACGATGATGGAGTTGTGGAGCCTGTCCACAGTTCCAGGGAGACCCGGTTCCTTTGCTCAGCTGTGAGGAGGAGGAGCAGTGGCAGCTGGTGCAGATCCTGGGATGCTGCTCTCCCAAAGCTCTGCCTTTGCCTTGGGACAGGTGCCGCACGCGCGGTGCGGTCCCACAGCCTGTGTTTGCCTTGCAGCTCCGGGGTCAGGAGCCTGGAGGAGGTTTGTCTCCAGGTCACAGACCTGCTGCCCGGCCTCAGGAAGCTGCGGAATCTGCTCCCGGAGCACGGCTGCCTCCTGCTGTCTCCAGGGAACTTCTGGCAGAACGACCGGGAGCGCTTCAATGCCGACCCAGATATCATCAAAACCATCCACCAGCATGAGCCAAAGACCCTGCAGACGTCAGCCACGCTCAAAGGTGGGGGCCTGGAGAGCCACAGGGGCTGAGCAGCCTGCCGCTCCCATTGTTATTCCATCCTCGCTAATCCCAACACCTGGATTGCTGATATGGCCAGTTTGGGCAGCATTTTGTCACTCACAGCAGCTGGAGCTGCCCTATCTTTGTTGTCTCTCATTTTATATCTGTATTGGAGCTCAGATCTGTATTTGTGGGAAGTGAACAATTCACCCAGTCAGGCTCCTTTCTGCAGGTAAAAATAGCAGGGTTTTGTTCCTCTCACTCTACACATGCCTGGCTTTTCCCTGTGCCACACTCAAAGGCTGCCTCATTGTCATGGATAAATGAACACTGCTCCTGCTCCCCTGTGTGCTCTAATTCCTTGCACACAGCCCGAGTTGACAATGAATGTCATAAAAGTATTTTTATCTCTTAATTAAAAAAAAACCCCTCTGACCATGTGTGGGATCATTAGTGGTTCCATAAGGCCAGAGGAAAGGCTGGTTTAAATGCTGTTTGAATCCTTTGGTTTTAAAGGAACTTTAAAGTTCTGGAAGTGTAAAATGTCTGAAAAGGGGCTTGTAACCCTAAAGGAGGTTTGTTTTAAAGGTTATTTTTGAGCATCCAGAGTGGGAACTCGCTGTGGCTGGAGCATATGGAGCCTGAGAGTCCATTAGCAAATGGGAGAGAGGTGGAATCAGGGAATCACAGAATCCCTGGAGGGTGGAAAAGCCCTTGGAGACCGTCAAGTCCGGCCATTCCCTCAGCACTGCCAAGGCCACCACTGCCCCATGTTCCCAAGTGCCACATCCACACGGCTTTTAAATCCTTGCAGGAATGGGGACACCACACTGCCCTGGGCCGCTGTGCCAGGGCTGGACAGCCGTTTCCAGAAAAGTTTTCCAAATTTCCAACCTAAACCTGCCCTGGCACAGCTTGAGGCCGTTCCCTCTCATCCTGTCCCTGTTCCCTGGGAGCAGAGCCCGACCCCCCCTGGCTGCCCCCTCCTGTCAGGGCCTTGTGCAGAGCCAGAAGGGCCCCCCTCAGCCTCCTTTGCTCCCGGCTGAGCCCCTTTCCCAGCTCCCTCAGCTGCTCCTGCTGCTCCAGCCCCTTCCCAGCTCCGTTCCCTTCCCTGGACACGCTCCAGCCCCGCAGGGTCTGTCCTGTACCTGGGGACCCTGGAGGTGCCTCACCCTGTGCCCACTCCGTGCTGACACCTATTCCTGATGTTCTTCCCTGCATCAGGCATTGACCCCCATGGGCGGCGTCTCACCAGAGCACTGGGAAGTGTGGGATATCCTATGGGATAAGAGCAGCCGTTCCCACTGGTGCTGCTTTCAGGGAACACCCCCTCTCCTGTGTTGCTGTTTCCCTGATGTCCTGTCCGTGCTGTGTCATTCCAGACCTGCTGTTCGGGCTGCCCGGGAAGTACAGCGGGGTGAACCTGTACAACCGGCGGCGCGTGGTGTCCTACACCGTCACCCTGGGGCTCCAGAGATACGACTCCAGGTGAGCCCTCCTCTGGCTGGCTGGGGCAAATCCGCTGCTTCCTCCTCTGATGTGGGCATGAGTTTCTTTAATCTCCGCTTCTTTTGTGGTTTAGAGTAATCTGGATCTTCTGAAGGTGAGAAAACTTGCTGTGTGTTAAGGAAATAAAATACTCTGAGTTCTCAGTTTTTCTTCAGGAACAGTGTCTATAACATCCAGAGCTGCCAGGGGGAGTTCCTGTGGCATCCAGGGCCCAGTGGCCCTGGTTTGACCCAGTTCCCTGTACACAGACTGGTTTGCTTTCCCGTAAGCACTGGTTCAACTGGTGAAAACCCTTTGGCAGCGTTGGCAAAACTGGCATGGATCAAGTGGATCTCAGGACTCAGAGATGCACAGAATTCCCCGAGGGATGCCTGGGATGGAATTGGCAGCACAGGAGTCAGAACTTGCTCTGCCAGAGCACTGAACCCCAAGGGCTGTTGTGTGGCCCCTTTCATCAGCCATTTTTACTCAGAGCTCTGTAATTCTGTGAAAATTCTAGGGTTCTGTTCCCTGAGGCCCAGACTGTGGTTGATGAGCCTTTACTTTAAATAAAGTTTTGAGGAGTGTGCACAGCAAACCTTTGTGGAGATCAAGGTCTGGGTGGTTTGGCCCATTGAGGAGCAGGTTCGGGAGCGAGGCCTGGCGAGAGCCACGCTTTGTTGATCCGTGTGGATCCACGGAGCTTCCTCCTGCTGCACTCCTGCAGGAACTGCTCCTGGTGTTTGGGAGCAGAATGAGTGACCTGCTGCTCCTCCCCAGGTTCCTGAGCAGCCTCCGGTCCCGCCTGAAGCTGCTGCACCCCAGCCCCAACTGCAGCCTGCGGGAGGAGAGCGTGGTCCACGTGCACTTCAAGGAGGAGATCGGCATCGCCGAGCTCATCCCGCTCGTCACCACCTACATCATCCTCTTCGCCTACATCTACTTCTCCACACGTAGGTTGGGCACACCCGGCACCCGGCTGTGGGGCAGGGCTGCAGACTCCACTTGCACTTCCTGCCTGCTTCACCAGGAAAGGAGGTCTTGGAATTTGACCCTCAAGTGTCATGGAGAGAATTAGTAATTGTTTATCTGATTCCTGCTAATTTGTCCATCTTAGCCAGTGTGCTGTTATTCCTTGTGACACATCTCCCCAGTCCAGAGGTGTTTCCCCATCCCTGGAAGTGTCCAAGGCCAGGTTGAACGGGGCTTGGAGCAACCTGAGATAGTGGAAGGTGTCCCTGCCCATGGCAGGAGTGAAATGAGATGATCCTTAAAGTCTCTTACAATCCAAACTGTTCCATGATCCTGTGATATCTTCTGAGGTGTCTTCTGTCTTGGTCAGCTTTCAATGCCACAGGAATGCCTCTTTTCCCCAGTTTATTTCATCCATTATCAGACAGATCAGCCCCATGTTCTGAGCTGGTGGGTGTAGACCTCCCTGGCCACGTTCCAGTTCCTTTTCTCACACCTCAGTGCTGTGCTGGGACTGGTTGGAGCTGTAACCCAGCACTGTCCTGTGTCCCACCCCTGGAGGCTCTGGGAGCTGCATTTCAGACACCAGCACTGACCTGCCCTCCCTGCTGGGCTGGGGGTGCTCAGTGACCTCCGGCAGCCTGTCAGGACGGGCCTCCCCTCTCCCTGTGCATTAATGCCTTTGCTGTCCGTGGTGATTCCAGGGAAGATCGACATGGTGAAGTCCAAGTGGGGCCTGGCGCTGGCGGCGGTGGTGACGGTGCTCAGCTCCCTGCTCATGTCCGTGGGGCTCTGCACGCTGTTCGGCCTCACGCCCACGCTCAACGGAGGGTGAGTGGCAGCCCCGCCAGGGCATGCACGGGGAGTGGCCGGGGAGCGGCTTCCGAGCTCCCGGGATGTATTTGACACACTGCTGGGCACAGTCACCATCAGCGGGTGCAGGAGATGTCTCTGCTGGCCAGTCCTCCTGGAGATTCCTCATTGCGGAGCAGCTGGCTCCCTGTGCCTGAAGCAGAAGGAATTGTTGGGATAACACATTACTCCTGGAGCTGAGCAGGCTCCCCCACACCTTCCTCCTGCAGCATTCGCTCTGTTAGAGATTCCCATCCCTAAGGAGCTTTTCTCCTTCTCTGTCCTGTCCTGGTGCTGCCTGCAGGACTCACACAGAAAATGCTTTAGTTAAGGGCAGGCCTGAGTAGTTCTTGGTGAATTTTGGATTCTTGCACGTGAACGAGAAGCTGCCCATGAGAGGTTTGTCTGTATTGGTGGTTTTTTCCCTCACTGTGGACATGCACTGACATTCGCCCCTTCCAATGTCTGAGGGAGCCTGCAGGGAAGCTGGAGAGGGATTCTTCATCAGGAACTACAGTGATAGGACAAGGAGCAGTGGTTCAAACTGAAAGAGGGGAAATGTAGGTGAGATAGATGGAAGGAATTTTTCCCTGTGAGGGAGGTGAGGCCCTGGCACAGGGTACCCAGAGCAGCTGTGGCTGCCCCTGGATCCCTGGAAGTGTCCAAGGGCAGGTTGGACGGGGCTTGGAGCACCCTGGGATAGTGGGAGTTGTCCCTGCCATGGCAGGGGTGGCACTGGATGATCCTTAAAAGAGGTGGGACACAGTCCCTGGCCCCTCCCCGATGACTGATTACCCCCAGTCCCTCCAGGGTGTTCCAGGTCCATCTCTCTGTTTACACCTCGTTGTACCCAAAGCTGGAGAGCAGAGGGCTCTGTCCCCACCCTGGGGAGCACCAGGAGTAATTCAGTGGTGCTCCACAATGGGCATTTCCCAGGAATTCCTGCAGCTCTGCAAAAATGGTGATTTCTGCCCCAGGCAGATGAAACACAAGCCCTTTCCCTGTCACAGAGTGACTCTGAGAGAAGGGATGGGGGCACAGGGTGGTGTCTTCTCACCTCCCCTCCCAGGGACGGGTTTTTCTCCAAACTTGCCTCTTTCCCTTCTTTTTCACCACGGATCTCCTCAGTCCTGCCTCTGTTTCCTCCAGGGAGATATTCCCATACCTGGTGGTGGTGATTGGCCTGGAGAACGTGCTGGTCCTCACCAAGTCCGTTGTGTCCACGCCCGTGGACCTGGAAGTGAAGCTGCGCATCGCCCAAGGTAGGATCCTGCTCTGGGAGACCGGAGAGGGAGCACTGGGGAAACCCAGAGAGAGGGGGAGTGGGCTAACTCAGGCCTGTGAGGGAAACAAGCTGAGTGGTTCAGCCTTCTGTTTTGAATTCCAAGAACTAATATAATCCTAATAATTGTGGGCACTGCTTTTTGGGATTGTTGACTGAATCATTGGCTAAATAAATATCAAAAATTATTAATAAGAGAGAGTTGGATCTCCTGGTGTAGATACTGAGCACCGTGTCCTCATGTCATGGATATCAGAAGTACAGAACACAGGTCCTACAAAACTCCCCTGAATGTGCGACAAAATTGTCTTTTCCATTCTCTGAACACTCTGTGCCTGCATAAGGATTTGAGTGTGCTCACACCATGGATAAATGGAACTTGCAAACTTCAAAGCTGTGTCTAAACACCAGGGAGAAAGGATTCTAGAGTGATGCTGATTTTGGTTTGAAAAATACAAGTGGTTTGAGTCCTAGTGGAAAACAGGGCTCAAAACCTCAGTGGGCCTTTGCACTTTGGAATTCCAGCCTGGAAGGGCCTTTTTTGCCTGTTGTCTGTAGGTTCCTGGTTTTAAAGAAGGGAAATGCAGCTCCTTTTGCTGTGCTCATGTCTGGCACAGTGAAGAGGCTGCTCTGACCTGTCCTTGCCTTTCTCCAGGCCTGAGCAACGAGAGCTGGTCCATCATGAAGAACATGGCAACAGAGCTCGGGATCATCCTGATCGGGTACTTCACCCTGGTCCCGGCCATCCAGGTGAGCGTGGCAGCACAGAGCCTCAGGCACTGCAGGGAGGCAGCGGGCAGATCACAGAGTCAGGGAGTTATTTGCGTTGGAAAAGCCTTGGAGACCGTGGATTCCAGCTGTCCCCCAGCACTGCCAAGGCCACCACTGACCCCTGTCCCCAAGTGCCACATCCACACAGCTTTTAAATCCCTGCACGGATGGGGAGTGCCCCACTGCCCTGGGCAGTTCCAATGCCTGCCCACCCTTCTGGGGGAGAAATTGTCCCTAATTCCTAATCTAAACCGCCCCTGGCACAGCTCGAGGCCATTTCCTCTTGTGCTGTCCCTTGTTCCCTGGGAGCAGAGCCCCAGGGCTTTGATGGATTGTGGCCAAAAAGAACAAAGAATGTGAATTAGAATAAATACTCTTGGATTCTCACAGGGGCTTTTCCAGCCCTAAACTCTCAGCCAAGAGAAGAGATGGATAACAGGGTTTGTCAGCAAAACACTGCTGAGTGTGCCTTGTTCTGAGGTGCAGTGGAAGCTGATCCCTGTGTCCCACCCACAGGAGTTCTGCCTCTTCGCCGTGGTCGGGCTGGTGTCGGACTTCTTCCTGCAGATGTTCTTCTTCACCACGGTGCTGTCCATCGACATCCGCCGCATGGAGGTGGGCATGGCAGCAAGCCTGGGCCTGTCACTCCTGAAGAGAAGGAAAGCAGAATCACACAGTCACTGAGGTTGGACAAGGCCTTTAAGGCCACCGAGTCCAACCGTCCCCCAGCACCACCACGGTGTTCACCACTGACCATGTCCCCAAGTGCCACATCCACACAGCTCTTAAATCCCCCCAGGGATGGGGACTCCACCCCTGCCCTGGGCAGCTGTGCCAGGGCTGGACAGACTTTTCCAGGAAGAAAATTTTCCTAATATCCAACCTGAACCTCCCCATGTCACCTTGAGGCTGTTTCCCCTTGTCCTGAGCTAGGTTCTGTACTTGCTTGCTTACACACACAGGAATTGGGAATAGGACACCTGAGGGAAAAGACCCCCTCAGGAAGGACATGGAGCTGGTGGAGCAAGTCCAGAGGAGGCCACCAGGGTGATCAGAGGGATGGAGCAGCCCTGCTGAGAGGAAAGACTGGGAGAGTTGGGATTGTTCAGCCTGGAGAAGAGAAGCTTTGGAGTGACCTAATTGTGGCCTTTCAGTGCCTGAAGGGGCTACAGGAAAGATAAAGAGAGGCTGTTTACAAGGGATGGAGTGCCAGGACAAGGGGGAATGACTTCAAAGTGACAGAGAGGAGGTTTTCATTGGATGTTGGGATGAACTTCTTCCTTGTGAGGGTGGGGAGACCCTGGCGCAGGTTGCCCAGAGAAGCTGTGGCTGCCCCTGGATCCCTGGAAGTGTCCAAGGCCAGGCTGGACGGGGCTTGGAGCCCCCTGGGATAGTGGGACGTGTCCCTGCCCAGGGCAGGGGTGGCACTGGATGGGCTTTAAGCTGCCTTCCATCCCAGCCATTCCGTGATTCTGTGACTGTAATTTACACTGCGCTGATTTGGGTGAATGGGCTGGAAGGAGACACGGTCACCACTGTGACCCTGGGGGAAGAATCCCTCGCTCCTCATGTGGGATCCCTCACCCCGCACCGGGGGTCCCTCAGCTCTCGCCCCCTCATCCCCCAGCCCCCATCCCTCACCGTTCCCTGTCTGTTCCAGCTGGCCGACCTGAACAAGCGGCTGCCCCCCGAGTCGTGCCTGGCGCCGGCGAAGGCGCCGTGCCGGGCCCGGCCGCCCGCGCTGCGCCCGGCGGCGCCGCACACGCCGCACACCATCACCCTGCAGCCGTCCTCGCTGCGCAACCTGCGCCTGCCCAAGCGCCTGCGCCTCATCTACTTCTTCGCCCGCACCCGCCTGGCACAGCGCCTCATCATGGTACGTGCTGGGGGCTGGCGCCCTGCCCCGCTGCTGGGCACTGACCACGGCCAGCCTGGCACCCTGCCCCGCTGCTG
>WBMZ01007830.1:0-32141 GCA_013400975.1 Atrichornis clamosus | reverse complement strand
GTGCCCGCGGAGCCGTCGCCGCCGGGGCCCGGCTCGCCCGTCGCTACCAGAGAGGAACGGGAACAACTTTTGGTTTCTATTTTTTTTTTATCCGATTTTTGATTTTTTTTATGGCTTTTTGGGTCGCCTGACTCGTAAGTGGAAATAAAATATCCACGGGTGCCTCCAGGAGGAAAGCTGAGACACTTCCAGAGGGAGCCGACCGGGAGCTGCCGCCTTTGCTGCGACCCTTTTCTGCCCCTTTTCGCCTGGAAAAAAAAAAAAAAAAAAAGGTTTTTCTCCTCCTTCCCGGGCAGAGAAGCGCCCGATTCCACCGCGATACCGGAGCGGATGGTGGCAGAGCAGGACCCCGCCATGGACCCCGCGCTGGTGTGGATCCCGCCGGTCACAAAGGAGAGGGAAGAAGGACCCACCCAGCGATGGTTTATTTAACACCCGTCTCCCTGGCTGCCTCCGCCGGGTCAGGAGGCTCTGCCGAGGAAAATCCCCTCTGGAAAAAGCTCCGCTGCGGAGGGAGCATCCCTGTGGCATCCTCTGGACCATCGGCGCTGGGAATACGATTCACCGGGGACGAGACATCGGTGGTCCCCGAGAGCTCCCGGGCAGCACGGCTGGGCATCCACCGGGGGCGGCCGCCGGCTGCAGCCGGGGACGAGCGGGCTGTGCCGCCTCTCCGGCTCGGTCCCCGACAGAAATGAGGTGTTCCCGGTGCCAGCAGCTCAGCCCCAGCATCCCAATCCAGCTCCGGGGAGAGCCGTCACATCGTGGAAATTTAATGGCTGGAGAGGCAGGGCCTGGACGCAGCGAGCCGGCGGCGGCACGGCACAGCTCGCTGCAGGGCACGGCTGGAACCGGGGCTCGGCTCCGGCCCTGCGGGCTATTTCCGAGGAGAGGCAGTGGCAAAGTTTTCCAGCCGTGCTTGGTGTTTTCCAAGGGATGAATTCGTTGGCATCGGGCAGTGGTGGTGTGCCCGGTTCTGGTTGTCGGGATCGCTGTAGGGAGGTTTTTGATATATATTTATGTGTGTGTGTATATATATATTTATATATATATTTATATGTGCATCCTCCTGCTCGGGATGCTCTTTTCCAGAGGCTGCAGGCAGCTTGCCCAGGTGGGCAACGAGCTTTGGTGGAGAGCAGAGTGGCCGTGGGGCTCTGCGGGTGTGGGGACAGAGCCACATGGCCCCTCTCTCAATAAGGAGTGTCCAGCGTCTTTCTCGGGATAATTTTATGGGATTTGGCAATTTTTACACCTTCTCATGCCCCTGTGGTGGGGTTTGACCACCGGGTGTGCCGGGCACATGTCGCTGGTCAGTGGCCACACACGTGGACATCGCTCCAGTGGGAGCAAAGCCCTCACACCCGGGCTGTGGTGCCAGGGGTTGAGGTGGGATATATCCAGCACCCAGCATCCTGCGAGGGATTTTTCTTATTAAGGATCCGTAAAACTTTGAGGAGTGGATTGGAGGTGCCAGGGAGCCGGGTGCGGTCGGGTCAGGCTGCCTCGAAGCCGTGGTGGAAAGAGAGGGAAGCTCTTGCTGCGGTGCCTTCTGCTGACCTTGTGTGTAGAGCAGGGGAAGGGAAAGCCATTCCCTGTTTGCAGGAGCATGGCTAGTTTTCCCAGCTTCAGGAACAGCTTTCCCAGCTGGCTTGTGGGTCGGTACCAGGGGGGACGTTCTCCGTGCAAGCTGGGCCCTGTTTCAGCCAACCGTGTCGTTAAAAACTGAAATATCTCGGTGTGAATATTTAACCCCGGGCTGGAGCAGGGAAGCCCATGGAAGGAGGACATGGCCAGGCCCTATCCTGAGGACAGAGCCCTCGGGAAGGCCACGTCACCTCAGTTTTTTTTGCCGCTCTGGTTGTCTGTCTCATTTGAGCCTGAAATTCGTCCATCCCTGAGCAGGCTGCGGAGAAACCCCTTCCCTCCTGGGGCAGGTTTTTAATTGCAGGCTGCTGCCCTTCCCGGGGAAGGGCTCCGGCTCCGGGGCCGAGGGTCTCCCGGGTCCCACGACCCCGCGGGGGTGGTCTGTGCCGAGCCGGGCGCCCCGTGCCCGCCGCCGTCCCCGAGCTGCCCCCGCGCTCCCCGCCGTGCGTGCGGCATTAGTGCCGGGCGTTTGCATCCCTGCCAGGCGGCGGAGTTAATTTTTGCCTGGAGCGGGTTTCCTGCGTGGCCTCAACTTGTGTGGGAAAATCTGCGGTGAAGCCCGGCAGCCCCGCTCCCTCCCCGGCGCGATCCTGCGGCACGGGGAGCGGTGGCCTCGGGAATGTGTGGTGGGAGCCAGCCCACGCCAGCACCCTCCGGCTGTCCCGCGGGCAGGGATGCGGGGTCCTGAGCGTGGGGGGTGATGGCAGAAGCCTCCTGGCCCCACGGCTCCTTTTGGGGACAGCAGGATATCTGTCTCTGGGTAAGGTCCTTTGCTGGTGGTGTCTCATCCTGGGATGGGGGGAGTCTGTGTGTGACCCCCCCCAAGGCTGGGGGTGCTGCAGCTGGCGGGGTGGGCCGGGGCTGCACCTGCCGGGACCCCTCTCCCGGCCCCCGCCGGCATCTGTGCCGCCGCATGTCCGTCTGCAGCAGGCGCATGCATGCAAAAATAAGACATTTCTTCTTTCTCTTCTGCCTGCGCATTCCTCAAAAAGCTAATATTCATGAAAGGTAATTCAATCAAACCACGATGCCTATCAGCTAATGCAGCAAAGCTGGCGCAGGGGTGAGAATGGGAGCCAGGAACACAAAAGCCCTGTTTTATTACCTCCTGCTTGCCTGAGAATTGCTTTTCTCCCTCGAGTGAGCCGGCTAAAGCTGGCTTTATTATGTTAACCTATTTGCGTGTCAAGAGCTATTGTGCCTCTCTTTATCTGTGTTTGTATTTGCTCGATGCAGGGAATAAAAGGACGAGGCGAAAATGGATGGCTGGTCAGTGCTCTGCACTCTGGGGGCACTGATTGGTTGCTAAGTGATTTGCATCCCCGGTAATCGCTTTTATCTCGGAAGGATGTCGTGTATAATTATAAGCCTACTGACATCTTTTGAAATCTGCCTAATGGGTGTTTTTAATTTACATGGGAAGCAGGGGCTATTTGTGTTGCTCTGATTACAGGTTGGGCGAGTATATGGGTTAAAATAGAGATATTTCCATAGATGCGGGGCACCGGCAGGGATGAGGCTGGGATTTTTGGCAAGTCCCTACTCGCCTGGGGATGGGTGGAAGAGCAGAAGTCGCCGTGTGTGAGTTTGGGGTTCAATCCCTCAGCCCAGCCACAGACTGGCGTGGCGCTGGTCTGTGCGCTCTGCTTGTGCTGGTCCTGTAGCCGTGAAATACACACGAGGTGTTGATGCCAGACCCGGCTGGGTGCAGCTGTGGACCCCCAGGACCCCCCTCTGCAGCCTGGGATGATGCAATGGGGGGACTGTGCCACCGAGCCCCTGCTCCCGCCATCTGTGCCGGCGTGGGGCTGGTGGTGCTGGTGGGGTGGCAGCGAGGGGACAATGATCTGTGCCAGCGAGGGGACAGGCTGAGGTTCCCGTGCAGGGAGTGCCGGGGGCTTCACCAGGCCTGTGGAACTCGTGTCCACGGGTCTCGGGAGCCAGGGGATCCTGTGGATCCCTCGGAGGTGGGTTCGCACGGCAAATAAAGCTCCCAAGCACCTGTGCCAGCCCTGGGCACCTGCATCCAGCGGGATCCCAACCGCTGGAATGCCGGCGCTGCCGAGGCATCAGCAGGGTTCAGGGTGTGCTCCCAGTGTTGGGGACATCGTGAGGATGCCCCTCCTGGGCAGGCAGCAGGGTGTGGGTGCTCCAAGGCTGGGATGTGGGTGCTCTGAGCCTGCCCCATGTGCGCCTGGGTGCAGAGGAGCCACGGTGTGGGAAGCATCCCAGCAGGAGCGCCAGGCTGGCCGTGCCAGTGGTGTGCTTGGCTTTCCTCTTTCCGCCTCCGTGCTGTTGGAAAAGTGGAGGTCCGAGGTGCAGGCAGTGGTGAGAAGAGGGGTCTTGGGGTCCCCCAGGGCTCTGTGCACTGGGACACCTCAAAACACACAGAGGTTGTGATGTGAGGTTGGTGCTTGTGATGGGTGCAGGGGCTGGGCTGGGTGAGGGTGAAGGTGTGGGACAGGTCTTGGGGCAGGTCACCCCCAGGGGCAGCTCCAGCCAGCTGCCTCCTTCCTTCTCCTCCAGGAAAGGCCAGAACTGAGCCATGAGCACGTTCCCGGCTCCCTCAGGCCATGCACAAGGTGACCCCATCAATTTGCAGGGCTGAGGTGGCTCCGTGGCACATGGCGCCGTGGGCAGCGCTGTGCCCAGCGGGATGGGGGGCAGGGAAACTCGGGGGCATGGGAGAAGTTGATACAGGAGAGCGAGCGGGTGCTGGACCCCACGCCTTGCAGCCTTGAGGTGCTGTGCCCCCCTGCACGGGCAGCCCCATCCCAGCCTGTCCCGCTGGCGAGCGAGCGGCGCGGGCGCCGCTATTTATGGCTGGCTGTAAACAAACTCCCAATGAAAGAAAGTTAATGACCTGAGACTGACAGGAGCCTGCTGGGAGTTTTTATAGCCCCTGGGACTCCTTTTGCTAAAGAGAGAATACATCAGCGTTTTAACCCAAAACGGCGAGAGCTGCGCGCAGCGGGGGCGGGGGGCGGCCCCACCGTGGGGAGGCGTTTCCGAGGGGCTGGTGCTGAGGAGGGGGCTTTGGTGGGGGCACCTCGGCTCTGTGTCTGTCTCCCTGCGTGGGACTGGGGTGCACTGCCCCCTCCTCGGGAGGCGCATCCCAGCATCGGGGGCTCTCCAAGGCTTTGCCATCTGCCTCTTGTAGGTCATCTCTCCGTGCTCCAGGCAAGAGCGGGGGCTGGCTTAGCGTGGCTGGTAACCACACACTAATAAAGCCTTAATACCCTGCAGCAGGGAGATTTCGCTGTCAGAGATAAATATTCATATTGCTTTCCAATTCAGCCTTGGCTGCACGACAAGGGCGCCGTGGGGGGAGACGGGAAGGCTGCGGTGTGGGGTGCTCCGAGCCCCGCTGGCTGCCCTGCCTGCTCCTGCCTGCCTGGTGTGTTTCATACCGTGCCCTGGCTAATTGTGGGGTGTGAATATCATCCCCAGTGCTCTCCGGGGACAGGAGGGTGGGGGTGGCACAGGGTGCCCCTCTCACCCCGCTCGCCGCCTGCTCCTTCGCCGCCGCCTCGCACGCGCAGCCTCCATCTGCACGCGACGCTTGATTTACCGAGAAGAGCTGGCAGTTAAACCTGACAAATTGAAGGCAGTTTTAAGTGGTTCAGGTTAATTAATAGTCAGGGAAGTATCAATTTTTTTAAGGGATGCTCTTGGCTCGCGGGGAGAACTGGGGTTTGACTTTGCCTTTGGAAAGTAACACCATCCGCGTGGGTGCCCACGGGCAGGGGGATGGAGGTGGGGAAGGGGATGGAGCCAGGCAGGCAGATGGAGCCAGGCAGGGAGATGGAGCCAGGCAGGGTGCTGAGCTTGATGCCATCGCTCTCATTCCTGTCCCACAGCCCTGCACTGCTGCTGATGTTTCTAACCCCGCGTTACTGGTGCCGAGGACGATGCTGGGATAGGGAGGGACAGGGCTGTCCTGCGTGGCCCAAGATCCACTGCTCATCTCGGTGCCCTCTGGGGCTCTGGTTGTCCTCTCTCCTGTCACGGTGACCCGCTGGGGTCCGTGCCATGGCAGCAGTGCCAGAGTGTGCAGCTGTGCCGGTAACTGGAGAGCTTCGGCCATAGCCCCTGAGCACAGCTGGGTGGCCGTGGGGTCCCTGCTCCCATGGGGGATCCAGATGTGAGCAGCAGCTTTAATGGGATCGTGGGGGTCCATCCTGTGCTGGGACTGGGAGCTGACATGGATGAACTGGAGCAGCATCCACTCCCCTTGGTTTCTGTGCACGTGACTCCCGTGCTCACATCTGCCCACATCTGCCCAGGCTGGGCATGCCAGGGGGGCAGATTTTAAAAACATCATCATGAAAGAAGCTTAGGCTGTCCTTACTGAGCTGTGCATGAGAAAGGCTCGATGGCACAGGGGACCTGAGTGGTGTCCGTGGTGGTCACCGTGCTCCGGTGCTCTGGGATGCCACAGGGGTGGGCACCTCCAGGCTCTGGCTCAGGGCTGTGTCCCAGAGCAGCACAAACCCTTCTCCAGGCCACGTGCTCCGTCTTTCCCAGCACAGACCAGGATGCAGGTGGAAGTGGCGGGCTTCTAGCAGCCCTAATTCTTGGGAATATGAGAGATTAAGGTTAGTGACCATTTTTTAACTCAATAAAGGGGAAGACAAGCTGGAGTCTGCAGTCCGGAGATATAATTAGTTCGCAGCAGTGGTGCTTTCTTGATTTAGCTTCAGAGAGCAGAACAAGACAAGGATGTTATACCCAATTAGCAATAACATACAGCCAGAGCCTCGCTAGGTGAGATAACAAGCCGTTTTTATAGCTCTTCTTTACGGACTTTTTTTTTTGGAAAGCGGGGGGAAAGGAAGAAAGGGACCAAGTCTCTATTTCTTTCCATCAGGGAGCAATTATTAGTGAGCTCAGAAAGCCCAGAGCTGAGTAATCTGTTGGCCAGTGCAGACGATAAAACAAATCAAGCAGCTTGGAGCTGGGCTGAGGCCGTGCCTCCGTCCCGCCGGGGGAGGCTGGGCGGGTGACGGCCGTGTCCCGGCAAGGACACGGCCAAGGGCCACCCACACACCGTGGATGTGCCCTGCCTGCTGCTGCGGGGGGTTGCGGCACGTGGCCTGGCCATGCTGCCCGCTGCCCGCGGGGACCCGGTGCGGGCAGGGTGGCCCCGAGTGTGTCCCGTGGTGGGCAGCCGGTCCCCAGCAGTGTGAGCCCCGCCACGTCCCCTTTGGGGCACACCGGTCCCCAGCAAGGCGACCCCCGCCGTGTCCTGCAGTGACCGTGCCAGTTCCCAGGGAGGTGACCCCAGCCACGTCCCCCTTTGGGCACGCCGGTCCCCAGCCATGTGACCCCGAGCCGTGTCCCCCGCCAGCGCGGTCCCCAGCGGGGTGACCCCCGCCGTGTCCCCTGCACAGCCCCGGTCAGGTGGCAGCCGGCTGCCGGCTGCCAGCGCCGCGGTCCCTTTGTATTGCGGATCGATGGCCATTGATTTTTCCTGCCGTGTAAAGCTGCCCGGGCCGGGGCTGTGCAGGGTTTTTGTGCACGTCTGGCTCCGTCTCTCCCACGGCTGGAGCAGCCCGTGCTGCTCCCCGAGCCCCCCGCCCACCTCCCGCTCGCCTCTGCTCAAGGACATCCGGAAAAACAGCCTTGTAAAGAGTGGAGAAAACTCGGGTTTCATGAATCAGCTGTTAATGACGGGCTCTGCTGCTCGCCCGCGTTATTTGCAGTGGCTCTCCTCGCTCCCCGGGGCAGCACCCCCAGCCCCTCCTGCGGTACTCGCTGAGGCTGTGGCGGCTGGTTTGGGGCACCCATGGGAGCAGGGTGGCCCGGTGCTCCCCTCAGCGTGGGGACACTCCTGCTGCAGAGGGGCTCAGTGTGGGGGACGTTCTCCCTCCTGATGTTGCCCCCCTGCAGCCGCCCCTCCCGTGGGGCAGAGCCTGGAGATGGGACAGAGGGCTGCTGTCCCCTCCGTGTCCTTCCTGTCCCCTCTGTGTCCTTACTGTCCCCTTGTCAGCGTTTTACAGCCTGACAGGCAGTGTGCGCCTGCATGGGACCGCTGGAGCTCATCCCCCCGCACCCCAGCCCACCCTGGGGAGCTCGGCTGGGACATCCCCGCTTGTCCCCGCCGGGAGCAGCCGTGGAGCCGCTCCCAGGGCTATTAACACCCCGCAATGATCATCAGCTCTCGTTGTAATCATTAAGACTATTAGAAAGAAATGTTGGCTCGCAGCTCGTGTCAGACTTTCCGTTCTGCTTTGCAAACGCGCACAATTAATGCCAATCAGGCGGGGGAGGCAGCCAGCTCCGATCCCGGCTGCTCCCAATCCCGGCTGTCAGCTCTCCCCATCCCGCCTGGTACATTTTCATACAATTGCTATAAACATCTGAGGGAAACTCCGTGTTCCTCGGCAGCGCTGAGTGTTGTTCTCTGTTCCTTTTAATTACTCGGCATTCAGCAGCTCATCCGGCCCCGGATCGGTGGGGAAAGTAGGGATTTGTAAAACAAATAGAGAAATCTGGAGAGATGCCTTATTTTCCCATTCGGTGGCTGCGTTAGGTTGTCTGTGGCTAAATAAGAAAAACCTGTTTAATTTTTCTTTGTCTTTTCCTTCCTCCCCCTCCCAAGTTGCTTTCTCCCCGTGGGGACACAGTCTGGTCCCTCTCCCCAGGGAACCCCAAAAGCACCAGCTGAGCTTGGGAGAAGGAGGGGAAGAGCTGGAATTACTTGACCGGATGGTGGTATAATCCTCGGTACAAAAGTACACATCAATTATAAGAATTCCTACAGTAATCTTGGAAATCTATCTTTTCTGCTGAACCAGCTCATTAAAGAGCACCATTCATTTCCATCTCTCCGGGTGAGAAGGGTTTAAATCTCCAGAGCTTTTTGTTACCAAATAGACTGAGGGTGATGGACTTGTGTTAAATATTAAAGGGAAGAAGTTGATTTTTACTTTTTCCCCCTTTTTTCGCCCCCAGACTGGCAACACAGATGAAGTGGAATGTAAGGAAGAGAGGGCGGGGGGTCCCCACCCTGAGAAGCTTCCCCAGCTGTCGGTGGGCAACGCGGGGCTGCGCTCAATGAGTGCTTTGAGGACCCCCCCTCTCCTCCCCTGGCCTGGGGACCCCAGCCAGCGCTGGGGGAGGAGGGAGGGAGCGAGGGAGGTTTCCCCAGGCCACCCTGGCAAGCCCCCGAGCCTGCGCCGGAGCCGGCCGTGGCACAGGCAGGGCTTTTGTGTGCCGGCGGGGCAGTGGGCGGCCGCGGGGCGAGGGACGGGCACAGAGCCCCTTTGTGTGCAGCTGCGAGCGGAGCAGGATGTGGGATACGGCCCAGCCGTGGGGATGGGGAGCTGGTACCCAGGGACGAGGAGAGGGAACCCAGGGATGGCGAGCAGGACCAAAGGACGGAGAGCAGCGGCCGGCCGGGGTCGAGGGCGGCGCCGGGCGATGTGTGCGCCGCGCCGAGGCTCTGTGCAAACATGTTAATTTGTTTTCTTTCTTGCCTCGCCTTTCAGGGTAATTGGTTGCATTTGAAGTCTTTGTGAAAGCCTTTGATTATAGTAATTTCAGCAGCGCGATCTACCCTGGATTCCTTCGTCAGATTCTTTCACACTCCGGCACTCGGGGCTGTAATTACGGAGCCGAGCGCGCCCGGCTGCCGAGCGTGGGGCAGCTGGACAGGGCTCCCTGCCCATGGGGGCACAGGGACTGTCACTGGAGGGGTCAGTCGAGCCCCCGGGATGGGGCAGGAGTGAGCCAGGATGGGGCAGGAGCTGTGGTGGGGAGCTTTGGTCTCTGCAGTGCTGGGTTTGTTGGGTCTCAGCTGGAGACGTGGGTGCTGCAGGTGTCCATGGTGTGGACGCCCATGCTGGGGTGGTCTCCTGGCTTTTTGGGGTCCAGAGTGCTTTTAATTGCTGCTCCAGAGGCCTCCGTGGAGCCACGTGGCTTTTCTGCTGGTTTGATCCCGCGTCTCTGCTGGGACTGGGACCGAAAGCCCGTGAGCATCCCAAGCATCTGTGATGAGCAGCTCCCCCCAGCCCCTCTTCCCCGTCCGTGTGCAGGAGGAAGGCTTGGCACGACCGTGAGGTTTTGCTGTGAGGAGCTGGTGCCACATCAGAGGGGGCACCTCTGTCCGTGTCTGGCAGATCCTGCCCGCCCGCTGCGCGCTGGCCCTGCCGGGACCCCGGTGCACGCAGCCAGGGCTGAGCCCTGCCAAAAACACCGACGGCACCCGAGCGGGGCCCTGACCTTTGCTAACGGGGCCGCTCCCCCTCCTCGCTCCTGGCATTTCATTCCCAGTCCCACGTAATGACCTTCTCGGCAGCGCCGTGCCAGCGTCTGCCACTTCCAATTACCCACGGCTGCGCGGCGCCCGGCGCGGCACGCGGGGCTCCTTCCTGCCCGGCAGGACGGCAGCGGGGCGGGGGGATGCTGCCCTGGGATCCCCCTCCCTCCCGGCTCGGGACCCCCCGGCGCTGCCCGGGTGCCTGCCCCGGGGTGCTGGAGGCGCTTGGCTTTCCAGAATCATTATTAACCTGTTCGAGAGCTGTTCCCGCTCGCAGCGAAAATAGATCTTTAATCTCTGCCCAAAATAGCTCATTTGATGAGAGGCCTCCTTAAAGCTGACACATAAATTTAACCAGGCCGCCCAAGCCCTGCGCGGGGACGTCTGCAAATGCTCAACAGCACTCGAATTGTTGGGTTTTTTTAAGTTCCATCGTTACAGACACATCTGATACCGTATTTCTTCCACAGGGTCTTTGGAACTGCTCAGGAGGTGATTTGCCATGCCCTGTCCCAGTTCCTTTGGCCCTGCTTGTGAGCAAAAGGTTATTTTGGGGTGTTTTTTGATGTTGACTACCTTGAACAGTCCAAGGGATTTCTCCTTGGAGCTGCCGCGGGAGCAGAGACCTCATCTCTGAGTGGGATGGGAGAGGCATGAGGTGCTGCTGTAAGATGCCAGCAGTGAGGGGATGCTCTGCCCAGGTCCGGTGCCACGGCTGGTGGGCTCCATGCAATCGTGATGTCACAGCAGCCCGCAAAAAGCACCGTCCTGCTGGCAGCAAAATGTTTCCTCCATAAGCAAAGGTGGGCTCTGGGGAAGTGGGAGATGGGGATGCTCCGAGTGTCACAGCTCTGCTCCGTGCTCCCGGGGCTCACCCCGGCACCTTCCCAGTATCTCCACAGGGCACGGGCTGGGAGAAGCCGCTCGGCTGGTCTGGGTCGCTCCCCCAAGCCCCCCACAGTCCCCACTTCCCAGCGAGATCCTGAGCAGCAAAATAATCACTTCCAGCATCATTATCCGTTGCAAACCCCAGCTTCCAATTTTAATCAGAGGAGCTGGTGTTGCTTTAAGATCTGCGGGTTTTAAAGATCACAAGAGGGGTTAGAGAAAATTACCCTTGACTCTTACATGCTAATGTAATCTCTAACCAGATCTGCAGCACTGCAGCTAAAATTGCTTTTTAGATTAACATTTAATTATTAACAGGGCCCCCTGAAAGGCCCGGGGCTGGAGCACGCGGAGGGGAGCGGATTATCCAGGCGGGATGAGCGGCAGTCGGGCGAGGGAAGGTCGCGGGGTGACCGCGGCACCTTCAGTGCCAAACTCTGGGCTTTATTTCACCTGGTGCCCCCCAGGATTCAGGCTGGGGTGACCTTTCCCTGCTCCCCCGTTGTAGGGCTGGTCTGTGGCATCGCTGCGTCCCCTCCACCCTAAAACTGGATGGGAGATGGGCACGAGCTGGCGCGGCAGCACCAGCCAGAATCCTGCTCTGGAGGGGAAGCCTCACTCTCACAGGGTGCCACTGGGTGGGAAATCTGTGTCCTGTGGTGGTGGCAGTGGTGGGCAGTGACGAGAGGGAGGCCCTGATGTCCCTGGGATTGCAGGGAAGGGGAGCTCCCCAGCGGGGTGGTTGGATTTTCCTCCATCCCAGCGTGGAGGGACGAGGGACGGGGTGTTCCAAGTTGTACTTTGGGTTTGTTGGACTCGGCACACCAAGGGCCAACGAGGACTTTTGCTTTGTTTCTCTGGCTGCTGCCAGCCTTGGCCTTGCTCCTGCCCTGTCCGTCTGTCTGGCACTGCCAGGAGCCTCCTGTGCCTCTCCCAGCCAGGGTGACCCCTCACCTCCTGTCCTTGTGCCAAACCCAGTGCTGGCTTTTAATAGCCAGGGGTCTCATGGCAGTGACATGACTCAAATGGCTTTGCAGCAACGCTGGTCCTGCCCCCACTTCCTCCCCTAACCCCAAAAGCTTCCTTTTTATGGGATTGCACCCCAGTAACTCCCAGGAAAGGATGTGGACACTTTGCACCAGAGCCTGGATGGTGACCAAGACCTTGTCCCTCACCGTCCCTGCCCTGCCACAGCCCGGCAGCTGCACAGACCCACTTCAGACTGAGACTTTAAAAGTTCCTTTTTTCTTTTCTCCCCCCTCCCGTCACATTTTCTTTTATCTAAATCCTCGCCTGCGAAAGCCTCTATCGACAGCTGCGCTGGCCTTATCTCGCCGGAGGGACCTTCGCAGGGCTCTCGGAGGAGATAAGCCCGACTTATCAGCCGCTGATGTCAGAGGAGGTGCCAAACCCTCCCATCACTGGGGCTTTAGACATAGAGGGTGGTGTATTTTATTAAAGTCACAAAGACCTTGGGCTTATAAATAGTGCGATGTCGAGACGGATTAGCTGGGTGTGGGGCAGGAAGGAGTGGTGGGAGAGGGGAAGGGTGGAGCTGTGGCTCCCCCATCCCTGGAGGTGTCCAAGGCCAGGTTGGACAGGGCTTGGAGCAACCTGGGATAGTGGAAGGTGTCCCTGCCCACGGCAGGGGGTGGGACTGGATGAGCTTTAATGTCCCTTCCAACCCAAACCATTCTGGGATTCTGGGATGCCAGGGTTGTGGGATGCGGGGTTGGGGCTCCTGGGGGACTGCTCCAGATGTCCCCAAGGGCCCCCACTCCTGGCGGGACTCACCCTGTGCCGCGGTGCCAGCTGATGGTGGGTCCATCGGCACCGCCTGGGCAGAGGCCGTGCGGGCTCGGGGCATTCCAGCAAAACTGCTGAGTGTTGCCTTTCCTGCCACGAAAGAGCCAGAGCAGCTTGAACTAAATCGGATCCTGCTGATTGGAATTAGTTCAAATGCAGATGGAGCTAACTAAGCCGGCGCTAAGCGTTGGACAGCCCAGCGCCCAATTCCCATCAGCTGATTCAGGGGCTTTTCGGAGCGGCATTAACGAAATGCCACCGTGGCACAGATGCCCATTGTGCCAGGCGCCCACTGCTCGCCCACGGGCCTTCTGGGGCTGGGGGCACCGAGCTGGGTGGGCAGATGGACGCTGTTCTGGTGGTGTGGCACCGGAGCCTTCCCGGTTCTGAGTGTGCCTGTGCAGGTGGGGGGAAGCGCAGCCGTAGCTGTCGGAAAAATCCTCTCGGCTGCGAGACGGGGCAGGAGCAGGGTCTGAATTAATCGGTGGCTTTATTCCCTTTGGCTGTCCCATCCCTCCTGCCTGAGGCAGATGATGCTCCCTGCCCAGGGTCGGGATGGCTCCAGGAGGGTGCTGGGCTGTGCGTGGCAGGGCACAGAGAACAGTGGTGGGGGTGTCCCCGGGGACCTGCTGGACCCTCAGGTGCCCTCAGCTCCTGTGACAGGCTGCACCCACCCCCTCCCTGTGCCTGCACATGGACTCGCTGACCCGCCGGGTGCTTTCTCCTTATCTCATCCCTGTTTGCCCCAGGGAGCACCAGGGACCCGATCTGCATCCGGCAGCGGCACGAGCCTCCCACGCCGCCCGTGTCCACCAGGGACACGGGTCAGTGTCCCTGCCGGGAGCCACCTCGGAGCAGGGAGGGGGTGACGTCCGCCGCTAATCGGCCCAGATGGCGACACCCGGCAGGGCGCCAGCCCGGAGGTCACCGCGGAGCGGAGGCTCAGGTGCGGCAGGAGCCGGTGCCGTCACCCATCCCCTGCACGGCCGTGGGTGCTTTGACCCGGGGCCACCCCGCGGGGATGGGGACAGCGATGGGGACGAGGTCGGGGTCGGGGTGGCAGCTCCCGTCACGGAAAATCCGGGCGGCGGGCGCGTGCCGGGGGGAGCCGAGGCGCCGGGAGCGGGGCTGCGTAATGAACCCCGAGTCCCGGCGGGGAGAGGAGAACTCCTGGCAGTCAAGTGCGCTCAGGCTCTGAATAAGAAGCACTTCATTCTCTTTTCAAACTGTATAATTTCTGCCTGATTGTAATGGCATATTTTAAAATTACCAGAAATCGAAGCCAGAAAATGGATACGGCTGCTTTTACTGCGAGCTGCGTTAACAAAGGATATGTAATGCATGAAATAAAAACACCTCCCTGCCCCCCTCCTTTTTTTTTTTAAGACAGTAATAGGAGAAAATTGGTTTTGAAACTGAATAAAAGTCCCTTTCAGAGGAAATCATTTCTTTCAGGGTACCTTTGCTGAAAGTAAAATAGTGAATAATGAAAGGTGGTTACATGATTGTCTTTCATTTAGAGAGCGCGAGGACAGATGGAATCTGGGAGAAATGCACGATTGGAATAATTGCATGGTAACAAGGCGCTTGTTGTGAAATTAGTATCTTAAGAAAGTAGTGAAAAAGGCTTTTACTCATGAATACTTCATTATTAGGAGAAAACAGCACGATTTGGGTTCTCCAGACACCTGCTCGGTATTAGATGACTTCCTCCCCTCCTCCTCACACCTTTTGCCGAGGATGTCTCTCCTTGTCCCCAGTTTGCTGGGGGGGTCGGAGTGAGGCTCCCAGCCCGTTGAGCTCAGCCAAGGCATGGACACCCTGCATGGATCCCATTCCAGGGACTATCCCGGAGCCCAGGACTCTGCCCAGCGGAGGGCACAGGCAGGAGGGGGTGGCACAGGTCCCGTCACCTGCACCAGTGGTGGCTGCAGAGGTGTTTTGAAGGGTGACGTTTAAACCAGCAGAGCATGGAGAGCCCCGGGCACAGCTCCGGGAGCATCCATCCATGCGCCGCTTCCTGGTGGTGATGGCTCTGCCAGTGCCTGCCCAAGGCCACCACGTGCCCGGTGCCAGCACTGGGACATGTGGGAAAGCATCCCAGACGGCTGCAGGAGAGCACAATTCCCCCATGACGGAGAAGGTGAAGGGATGTACCTGGTGCTGACACCCATCCACGGTGTCCAGGTGTTACCCCCAGCCAGCCCTAAACGTTCAGCCGGAGAGCAGCAGCGCAGGAGCTGCGATACCGGCACCACTGCCTGCTTCTCTGCTGCTCCTGCCCACGTCTCCCTGCCTTCTCTGAGTGGGAATATCGCTCCCTGCGCCAGCCGGAGCGGTGGGAGGGTGTCAGCAGCAACTGGTTATAACTCACAGGCTGGGGAAGGACGCACAATGAGCAGCACCGCGGTGCCGATGACTTTGGCCTGACCCCTCCAGCTTGTGTGGAGCAGATTTTGATGCCAGCTGGGAGCTGGCGGCAGATGCCAGGACCCCGCGTGGGATGTTAGCACTGTCTGTCCCCAGCCTTGGCCGGGGTCACCCCGTGCCGGGAGGCAGCGGCTGGCACGCCGGCGGAGCGCGCTGGCGCTGCCGGAGCGCGGAGCCGGAGGGATGCCCCGGCCCTGCCACATTCCCGGTGGGAAGGGCGGAAAGCTCTGCAGGAGGCGCAGATCACCCTCTGAGACCTTCATATTTGTTTTCTATACATCCCTCTTCATTTCAGGCTTTCAGAGCTGTTTATCTCCAGAGGAGCGAAGGCACTGAGTGCTGTGGTCGGCGCCGGGAGGGCACGGGGGTGGTGGCTGGGGGTGGCTGGGGGTGGCAGGGGGTGGCAGGGAGTGGCAGGTCCCTGGCTCACCGTGTGTCTCCTCTCTCGCAGGGCGCGGGGCGGCAGCGCCCGCAGGGAAGCCCGGACCATGCTGGCCTGCCTGCAGAGGACCCAGAACCCCCCAGCCCAGCACCTCCCCTGCCCCACCAAGGCGCTGGAGCCACGCAAGTGTAAGTGCCCGGGGGCGGGCGCCCGCTTTGATGCTGTTTCCCTTATTGAAAAAGACATTTATTTAACTGATAATTAAAAAGAGCAGGAGAAGTGGGGAGGAGGGGAGGAGAGGGGGAGGAAGGAGCCAAGATAAGCAAATTAAATTGGGTTCTGTGGTTGATAAGTCCAACTTCAGCAAATGTTGCAGAGCTGCCTGGGAAGCGCGGCGGCGGCAGAGGATGGTGCAGTCGGCCCCCCAAACCTCCCCGGCCCTTCCCCCCCTAATTACTTTCCCCGTTTTGCTGCAGCTCGCCTTCCCCAGGAGCTGGCCTTTCAGATAAGCTGTAAACTAGTTACATTAAAATGGGATCCAAAAGGTCACTCCGGCAAAGCACCTGTCTCTCCCAGCCTTTGTCTCTCAATCCAAACCGTGATTAAATGTATATTTAATGAGCCTGCTTTAGGCAGGCGTGTTTGACCTCCCCGGCTGGGAAAGGCGCATTAAGATTCTCAAGTGATGAATGTGTGTTTTAAAGAGGGGAGTGGATATTTTTCTGCTGGTCTCAGTTGGATTTTTAAACATTGCCGGCTGAAGACAAATCAGCTGCTAAAGCTCTGCTTGTTAGGCTGTGACAGCCCCCGGGTGTTTGTTTAATGAGCTGGATTTTCCCGGAGATGTTTTTTTCCCCTCTACCTGGGCACCCTGAGTGGCTGGGTGAGCTGGGCATGGGGTTTGGGAGAGCTGGGCACAGGGTTTGGGTGATGCTTGGCCATCCTGCGGAGCCCCAGCATTGCTTCGGCATCACTCTGCCGGCCACGAGGGTTGTTTATCCCTGGAAGTTATTTATCCCTGAAAGTTATCCCTGGAAGTGGTCAAGGCCAGGTTGGACACAGCTTGGAGCAACCTGGTCTAGTGGAAGGTGTCCCTGCCCATATCAGGGGGTGTAACTGGGTGATCCTTCAGGTCACTTCCAACACAAACCGTTCTGAATTCCATGATTTTTTGGGTGAAGCTCCCCAGTATCCAGCACAGGGAACAGAACACTCAGGGAAGCGGCTTGCGCTGCGCTGGAGCACACGGTGCCATCCAGGTCTCCTCCTCATTAGTGTCTGGAAGGAAAAAGGATGTTGCTCCTGTAAAATTATCCCTAATCCGTCACGCCTGGGCATCGCGGCGGCCCAGGGCCGGCGTGAGGTGTCTGGCTCCTGGAGCGCCTCGTTGCCGTGGAATAATGAGCTCAGCCATGCCCACACGGTCCAAGCCCACGGCCAGGACGAGCCTGGCAGGGTTTTCTGGAGACTGGAGTGTTCACCACTAGGTATCTCTGTGCTGAGCTCATTGTGATGCTGAGGTTGGGATACACCTGGTGGTCCCCACAGCATTCCCTGGATGCAGCTCAGAGCCAGGGACCATCTCGGCTCATGGAGTAAAGCCCAGGGGCACCTTCCTGCTGGGGGGCTGGTGCTCTCCAGCATTTCCCACCCTGCCACAGATGCTGAAATAAGGAGGTTTGGGAAGCAGGAGCCCATACGTGGTGTCCCTGGCTACAGCTGCCTGTGTCCTGGGAGGGTCCCAGCCCCGGTGTCCCGGGGATCCTGGAGCTGTGCCAGTGGGATGAGAGGGCATTGCAGAGGTCTGACCCCACCCCAGACCCTGGCAGGCGCAGGGTACCAAGGAGGCAGAGTTTTTGACTGGTCTCACCCCATCCCTCGGCCAGGACCGTGCTCACCTGGGCTCTCCAAGGCCCGTGTCCCCCCGGGATGGGGGCCAAGCCCCCCTCTGGACCCCACCCCACGCTCGCCGCCGGCTGCCACCGGCCCAGGTCACCTTAATCAAAGTGTAGCTGCCCGTGTGTTTCCGCTCATTACGGGCAGATCCGGCACGTCTCGCTCCTCTCTGCCTCCTGCCAGCACAAATTAAATTGCAGGTGACATCCAGGGCCACGCATCTGGCCTGGAATACGATTTTCCCTTCTTTATTTATGGCACCTGCGGGAAGCGTGGCGGAGGGGCCGGGAGCCGGCGGGGCCGAGCCGGGACATCCGCGCAGGGAATGGACACGGAGAGCGCGCTCTTCAAACCAGGCACAATTTAGAAGTGCCTCTGATTACTTAATTTGCTCCTGAGTATCTCAGTAATTATCTTTATGGGTCTTATTTCTGTCCTCTGGCATTGTTTCTGTCGATATTAAATGAGTCTGGCTCTCGGCACATTGGCCGTCTGGCCCGGCACCACTGTGAAATCCTATTATTCTGCCCGCGCCGCTGATTAATTTTGGTATTAATTGCACGTAAAAGGTGAGCTGACTGATTTTCCTGCCCGTGCAGGGAGCTGCTGGCCCCGGCGCCTTCGCCCCCCAGCTCTGCCCCTGGCCTCTCCTGCTAATTGTCCTCCTCCTGTCTCCGTGCCCCCCACGCCGGTGCGGCCGCATCCCAGCGGGCCCAGAGCATCCCACAAAATCCATCCTGATAAAGCTGGAGGTGACTTTGCTGCCGTGCTCGCTGTTGGCAGTGGTATTCCCGAGGCTGTTCCGCAGGGACCAGCCCGGCACGCCGGTGTTGCATCCTCAAGGAGGATGCAGGAGGGTGCCAGAGCCCTTCCAGCCCTGCCTGTGCCTCCAGCCGAGGAGCAGGAGCCTGTGGAGAAGCAGCATCCTCAGGAAAATATCACGTCCAATTAACTCCAGCAGCCTGGTCCCTTTCGATTTTATTCTGGGCGCATTACAGGAATCCTGAGCTTTATTTAAATTATAAATCAAATAATGCCCCTCTCGGCTTGGCCAAAGGCTTTGCTGCTCCTGCTCTTGGCAGTCACGGAGCTGTGGCTGATATTTAATTAAATGTTACTTTCCATGTGCCCTCCTCCAGCAGCCTGGGGCTGGGAGTGTGGAGGGGGGCAGGATGTGTGTCCCCCTGAGGGGCTGGGATCCACTGGGAGCTGGGAGCCGTGGGGAATTCACAGAGCTCCCTCCATGCTAACCCTGTGTGCATCCTCCATCGCCTTCAGGAAGGATGGAGAGGGATTATTTACAGGAGCATGGAATGGCAGGACAAGTGGGAATGGCTTCACGCTGACAGAAGACAGGGATTGGTGGGATATGAGGAAAAAATGCCTCCCTGGGAGGGTGGGCAGGCCCTGGCACAGGGTGCCCAGAGAAGCTGTGGCTGCCCCTGGATCCCTGGAAGTGTCCAAGGCCAGGCTGGACGGGGCTTGGAGCCCCCTGGGACAGTGGGAGGTGTCCCTGCCCATGGCAGGGGTGGGATGGGATGGACTTCCAACCCAAATTAGTCTGGGATTCTTTTACCATTCACATCCTCCGCGCTGGGGGTCCCCTGGGACCTGTCCCCTCAGCCCTGCTGAGGCTCTTTGGGGGTGTCCTGGGCCCTCCCGGCGTCTGTCTGGGTATTAAAACACTAATGAGGGGGGATGGCCCTAACGAGAGGTGACAGCCCGGGCTCTGCCAGCGGCACCGTGCCGGGGACTCGGCTCCAGGGTCACCCACACCTCTCCCTGCACCTGTGGGGACTCTCATCAGTGATAAACCCGTTAATTGCACGCGGGATGAAGCCTCGTTTAATGACTTCTCGTTACCCAATTCTGCTTGTTCCAAGGGCATTTTCATTAGAGTGGCTGCAGCGAGGCTCTGCTTTTGTACACACCCATAAAATATCATTTTAATTTCATGAGGGGTTACACATGAGTGAAGTAAGATTAATTCTTTCATTTTCAGTTTCTGGAAGGGATCGGTTAATGATGGTTCTGTGTATTTATGTACGTGCCATAAAAAGGAGTTCAATTAACTGCTGGGCCCAAAATGTGCTGTTGACTTGCACTTTCCTTGCCAGGAATTGCTGCAAAAACACTTTTCCACCGGTCACGTGTGGGGATGGAGGGTGAGGTGGGGCTGCTCGGTGCCCATCTCCCACTGGGTCAGAGCCTTGGATTTGGGGTGGGCGTGGCTGGGAACAGGGCAGCACATGAGGGAGTTTTGGTTTGTGTCCAAATTCCCAGGATTGTGATGGATCATTGGCTGCAGAGCAGGTTCCTGGGTAGTGGCAGACCCCAGGAAGGGGCACCTGGGGGTGCCCACCCTGCTCCCCTCAGCAGATGCAAAGCCTGTGTCTTAAATTAACGTCATATTAATTGGCTGTGGGTGAGCGAGCGGAGGCACCAGGGGCAGCTGGGATGAGCTCTGGGGCCTCCAGAGGTGGTGGGGTCCCCTCCTGGTCCTGGGGTCCCCTTGAAGGCTATGTGGTGAAAGGGCATCGGGGTCCATCAGGGTTGTGTTGGGTGTCGGAATGGTGGCACTGGGACAGCACTGGGGTGGCACTGGGGTGGCTTTGGGCTGATGGTTGTGTTGGGGTGGCCTCAGGGTGCCTTTGGGGTGGCATCGGGGCTGTGCTGGGGCAGTGTTGGGTGACAGAGGGGTGGCACTGGGGCAGTATTGTGGCAGCATCGTGGTGGTGTTGGGGTGGCACTGGGGCATCCTCGTGGCCACGATGAGCAGTGGCTGCGGTGGCACAGTGGCGGTGGTCCCANGGCTGTGGTCACACAGTGGTGGTGGTCACACAATGGCTGCGGTGGCACAGTGGCTGTGGTCACACAGTGGTGGTGGTCACACAATGGCTGCGGTGGCACAGTGGCTGTGGTCACACGGTGGCTGCGGTGGCACTCTGGCTGCGGTGGCACAGTGGCTGCGGTGGCACACAGCACGGTGCCGGCGCGGCGCTCACACCTCGTGGAGGAGACAAATGGGAAGTGACACGTGTGTGTGTAGACGGGTATTTGTGGTGACGCTTTGACTGCAGATAATAAAGTGCTCGCCCCGAGGTGATCCAATTCAGCAGCCGCCTCGGCAGAGCCGCGCGCGACGAGGGGGAGAAGAAAGGGGAGGAAGAAAGGCCCGTCTGAAATGACATGTCAGCCTAAAAAGGGAACGTGTTAACGGATGAATATCTGGGGACGGCGAGCCCGGCGCTTCCCTTTGTGCTTTGTCATGAATTTTGTTGTCTTTGCAGATTCCGGCGCTGCCGCGCGGGGTTTGCCACCTACGGTTGTTCAGATGGATTTCTCCCGCTATTATTTCTGTAGCTGGTTTAATTTAAGCCCCCGGAGCCGGGGCGTGTTTGTGTCGGCTCCTGGCACCGAGGGTGCTCCACGCCGGGGCCGGGGGGCCCTGCAGCGGGGGCTGTGCCGCGGGGATTTTGGGGAGAGCGCAGGGTGCTGCTCGTGGGTGGTGTGGTCCCGGCACCGGGGGTGGGGGGCGGGCCGGGACCCCCACGGCACCCGCGGCGGCGCGGTGGCCTCCGCGCCACCCATCCTGGGGACACCGTCGCCATGGAAACCGCCGCTCGGCGGGGCTGGCAGAGCCGAGGATGTGGCAGCCGCCCAGCCCGCCCGGAGTCGGGGGCACAGCGCCCAAAATCCGCGCGGGGCCCCGGGGGGGGTCCCTGACTGCTCTCCCCAGGCTGGGGAATGCGCGCCCCCGGTGCCCACCCGCGGGTCACCCCGCTCTGGGCAGGGCAGCACCCCCAGGATCATCCCCCCCAGCTCCAGCTGGGACCCCTCGGGATTTGCCCTCCTCTCGGCCGGGGGTCGCCGGCTCCATCTCCCAGCCCCGGCTGTGCCAGGCTCTGCCCTCCGGCCCCAGGGGCAGCCAAATCCTGCCAGGCAGCTTTGCTACCTGGGGCACAGACCCAAAACTTGAAGGACTGTCTTGATTTGTTAAATGTAGCAGCTTTTGTTTGTTTTCTTCCAAGTGTTTTCCAAATATTGAGGTTTCTTCCAAGTGTTTTGCAAATATTTAGGGTTTAGCTCTTACAAAATCTGTTCCCAGTGTGGCAGGCAGAGAAAAAGGGGATTTTTGATGCTTTTTGAAGCTTTGAAGGCATCGGGATTGCCTTGCTGCAAGGGGAACAGGGATCCTGCTCCCAAAGCTGGGGACGAGCTCTCGGCTCTTGCGGAATTTAATTCATTTGGAGGCTGCAGCCAGATTATTTTTTAATAAGAGCCATTGGCATGGCTGCTCAGGTCCCCAACGTGCTCCTGCCTCCACCCAGCATCGCTCCCCTCCCCACCCCCTCCTGCCTCTGTGCCAATTAAAAATCCTGCCTAATTGCTGCCCTCCTGCCCTGCCGGCTCAGGGAGGCTGGGCAGGAGCAAACCAGGAGCTCAGGGCTGGAAATGCCAGTGCTTTTCTGGAAGAGGGGCAGGGCAGGCCAGGGAGGGAGAGCGAGGTCTGGCAGATGCTCAGGGCTCCCGGGAAATGCCCCTTCCCGCGGTGAATGTGGCCATGGGACCATGCGAAGACAGAGCTGGGGCAGGGGCTTTCCTTGAGCTGCTTTTTGAGGCCGAGCCCTCCATTGCAGCTTTTTTTCCATCTGAAAAAGGGGTGAAAAGCCTTTTCCTTTGGGCCCATGGGAAGGCAAGGCCCATCCCCAGTGCTGGGAAGCTTCCAGCCACACGTCGCCTTCAGCAGCTTTATAAAGATTTCCTGCCGAGATTACTTCTCTCATTTATTGCAAAATATTGTAGTGCTTTCGATGTGTAAAAATAAGGATTGTCCCATCTTATCTGGGAAGGAATGGGGGGAGGGAGGGAGCAGCACGTGTATCTCTCGTGCTGCTGTTAACCAGTGAGGTGCCGGGTGCTGCTGCCACATTCCCACTCGGATTCTCCCTGCGGAATCCTTGCTCAGGGCAGTGGTGCTGCTGGTGCTGATCCCCAGGATGTTCCCTCTGTGCACCCCAACATCCTGCTCCCCATCCCCTTCCAGACCAGGTGGCTGCAACATCACGGCCTGGAAATTAAAGGCACAGATTGCCAGTGCCTGTGCTCACCCTCTTCCAGGGAAGAGGGAACTCAGCCAGGGATGCTGCTCCAGCACCACGTTGGGGGTCACGCAGGCACCTGGGCTGTGGGAGCAGTGTGGAGCATCCTTCCTGGTGCTGAGTGTCCATCCTCCTTCCTGGTCCTGAGCATCCTTCCCTGTACTGAGCACCCTTCCTGGTGCTGAGTGTCCATCCTCCTTCCTGGTCCTGAGCATCCTTCCTGGTGCCATTTTCATCCCACAACGGCTTTAACCAAGCTGACCCTGGTTAGCTTCCCTTCCCTCCTTTCTTCCCATCTTTCCTTCTTTCCCAGACCTTGTGGGCCGTGGCTGCAGCTGGGCATGGTGTGGGGGTCCCTGGGAACACCAGGGATGGGAGGGATGCAGGAGATGCAGGGAGTGCTGGTGGTGGGGGAGATGTGGGAGATGCTGGGAGCGGTGGGGGATGCCAGGGATGAGGGGATGTGTGGGATGCAGGGGATGAGGGGGTTGCTGAGGATGAGGGGGGTGCGGGGGATGTTGTCAGAGGACGTGCACGTTTGAGGAGACTTTTGGGGGGCTTCTCCCATCTCTCCCACCCCTCCTGCAACCACCCTCAGTCCCTGTCAGACATTTTGCCCCAGTCCAGGCACAGCAGGGCCAGAGCTCCCTGATCCATAAACCAAGATTTATTTTGGATTGCGGCACCAGTGGGGTCTGGGATTTACATCTGTGTCTGGGACTGGGTTTGGTGGCCAATTTGCTAAAGTAAAAAGTTGTTTAGCTGGAGGCGTAATCTCATAAGCCCGTGCTGCCATTAGCCAGGGTCTCCTCTCAGCCTGGCTTTCCAATAATGCTCGGAGCAGAAGCTCAGAGTAATATAAAAAGCCATCGGATTATTACTGCGGGCGATGCATTTTCCATTTACAGTAATAAAATACTGAAGAAACAAAACAATTTAAAATTCCAATAAAATTCAAACCAAATCTTTGGCTGCTGAGCAGATTCAATTATTTAGCTGTTATTGAGTGCAGGCTGGAAAAATAGACCAGGTCAGGGAGGGAGGGAGAGCTGGGGGGTGCCGGTCGCATCCCATGGGAATGCCAGTGAGGGAGGGTGCTGGGAGGCAGCGAATCGTTTGGGAGAACCGGCTGTTGCTGGACGCTGGTCGCTGGCAGCGGCTGCGTTGGGTTTCGGGGTGGTGGTGATGTGCGCTGGCAGCCGGGGGTTCCGCGGCGCGTCCCACCGGGCCCGGCGGGTCGGCTCCGCTGCTCCGGGGTCAGGAGGAGACGGGCAAGGCGGACAAACCGCGAGTGGCAGCGTCAGGGCCGGCTGTGCCTGCCTGTGCCGCGGTGGCTCGGGCGAGTTCGCGTCTCGCAGTAATTACAGCCCGCTGGCAAGCGGTAATTACTGCGGAGAGCGGGAGCGCCGCCGGCGTGCCGGCAGCCGCCGGGAACCCGGCCGCTCTGTAATTTTCCCGGCGGGGGTTCGGTGCGTCACCCTGAGATGTGACAACACGCCGAGTTTGGTGGCTTGTCACGTGCAGCCCAGCTGGCGCAAAGAGGCGACGAAGGCTGCTCCGGGCTCCCCCGCGCCGGGCACATGCCGGGGCCGGCGGGTGGGAGGCCCTCGGCCACGCTCGGCTCACCGGGAGGGCAGCTCCGCCCGTCCCACGGCACCGGGCAGTGCCAGGGCTGCACAGGGCCACCCCAGCAGTGCCACCTGCAGCCCCCGCGCTCGGGGACAGGGCCTCGTCGATCCTCATCAGGGAACTGCGGTGCCCGCGGGTGGCGCCGCCTTCCCCGAGCAACAGCCCCCTGTTTTTTAATATTTTTCCTTGAAAAGGAGCGTTTCCGTGGAATGGGCTCATTAGGGATTCTGCAAGTGTCACCAGCTAATTAGTGTCATGTTAATTGAGTATTCACGGTGCTGCCACCTCCAAGGACAGTGGTGCTAGCATGAAGGGGAATGCAGATGTGTGTGCTGTGCCGTGCTGTGCCACTCCATGCCATGCTGTGCCATTCCATGCCGTGCTCTGCCATTCCATGCCATTCTCTGCCATTCCATGCCGTGCCACCAGGCGCAGGGGTCCCGTTTGCGGCCCCCTGCACCCGCTGGCTCAGGGGGTGTCTGTTCCCAGCAGAGCACACTCACTGTGCCCTCACCGTGCTGGCGGCTCTGCTGGAGCACCAGAACTTTCCAGAGGCTTCACGATGGGTGCCTGGGATGTCCTGGTGCCACACACCCGCACGTGTCCTGCTGATAGGAGCTACTGCTGCTGCCGTGCCTCCTGCGTCCCAGCAGCTCCATTAAATCCTCCTCAAAGGCGCTGGTTTTAATTGGCTTAATACACTCGTTAATAACAATGTCTATTTAAGACACCTGTAAAAAGCCCATAACATCAGCTTAATGGGAGCAATGGTGGCACAGGCACTGCGTCCTGCCTGGGCAATTACTGAGCTGATGGAGAGCGTGCAGAGCACAGGGAGTGGCCACGGCCTCACTCCCGTGTCCCCCCAGACACCCCTCTGCTGCTGGGGGTGGGTGATGTGGAGCCCCGTAGCTGCCAGTGCCTCCCTCCCACTGAATCCTGGTTTTAACCAGTGCCTGATCCATCCGGGCATGTCACAGCCACGGAAACATCACTCAGAGCAGGACTGGGACAGGCAGTGCCTTCACTGGGAATGCAGAACGTCCCCAGTGGTGCAGCTCTTCCACCCTTTGCCACCCAGCACGTGGTGGCATCAGGGGTGGCTGGTCCCGGCGGCACCGGGACCAAAGTGCTCCCAGTGGAGGTGCTGCTGTCCCCTGCTCTGAGTACTGGGGGCTGCACTGCCTGGGAGCACTGGGGCTCCTGGGGGGGCTGCCAGCCCCAAATGCCCCAGTCTGACCATCTTCCCCTTGCAAAACCTTCCTGCAGGCAGGGACCAGGTCTGGCATCCCTTGTCAGGGCTGGGAGTTTGGGGACCAGCTGGGAACCAACCATGATTCCCATGTGCCGACGTGTACGCGCATGTGGCTCTCTGTGTGTGTGTGTGTGTGTGTGTGTGTGTGGAGATTTTAAACACCTAATTTATTCCATCTATTAGATAGATTTTGTAGATTTAATCATTTTCACAGTTGGTGGCTCATTGGATACTCAAGATAAACTCCAAATGAAAGTATAATGGGAACGACAAATGAGTTTTCACACCAGAATGGCAGAAACTTGCTCAGGAAAGAGTTTGAAAGGAACAAAACTATATACATATATAATTTTTTTTTCTGCAGTGGCTTTTGCTGACTCCAGTAGGTTACCACAGTTAATTTCACCAGTTTTGTTCATCTGTAAAATTGCATAAAAGTGACATTTTTGTGCTCATTATAGGAACTGCTGATTTATGGCTGGTAAATGCAATGCTTTTCCATTTTTGGTGAGGTTCTCGTAGCAGCGCAAAGCACCCATGAAATTGCTTGTATAATGTAGTTTAAATCCAATCTCGGAGAAAGATTCCCCCGTTGGGTAAAGTGACATTTCCATTCTCCACACCGAGTTTATTTTAGGCCACTTACAAGTGACTGTGGCAGCGGGAGGGGGCAGCTTGGTGCCGTGACCTGGATTCTGCCGGGGTGGGGTTGGTGCTGGGGAGCTGGGTGCCCTCATCCCGGTGGCACTGGACTCATCCCACGCTTTGCTCCCGCAGGCGAGACGGCCCCCATGCATTCCCCGCGCTACCCCAGCCCCGCCGAGCTGGACGCCTACGCACAGAAGGTGGCCAACAGCCCGCTGACCATCAAGATCTTCCCCACCAACATCAGGGTCCCCCAGCACAAGCACCTTAACCGGACGGTCAACGGCTACGACACCACGGGGCAGCGGTACAGCCCCTACCCCCTGCATGCCGGCGGCTACCAGGGGCTGCTGGCCATCGTCAAAGCCTCCGGCAAAAGCGTGGTCAAGAACTCGGAGGGGAAGCGGACTAAGCTCTCGCCCGCCCAGGTGGGCGTCGCTCCCTACCCCGCCTCAAGCACTTTAGCTCAAGGTCCCTCCTGCGCTGGGCAGCTGAGCTACCACGGCGGCCAGAAGCAGCTGGAGGGTCCCGTGCCCCCCAACGTGACGGTGGCGGCCTCGGTGCTGCCGCTGGCGGGCAGGAGCCTGGCCCTGCCGCCCTCCAACCTGCCCTCCATCCAGAGCATCATCTACCAGATCAATCAGCAGTGCCAGGCGCAGGGTGCCCAGCCCGGCTGCCCGGCCGTCGTGGCCGCCCACCCCAGCCCGGCCAAGCACGGCGCCTTCGGCCCCGGCTACGGCGGCAGCGTCCTGCCCGAGTGCCGCAAGGGCGCCGAGCTGGCGCTGGGCTCCAACCCGGCCGCCGCCCTGGGCCCCAAGGCGGGCGTCTACCCCGAGGGCATGGACTACCTGGTGTGGCAGCAGAAGCAGCAGCAGCAGCACCTGCGAATGTACAGCGGGGGCAGCGGCGGCGGGGGGGCCCTCAGCAAGTCCCCCGAGACGTGCGCGGGCGCCTCGCGGCCCTACGGCCTGGGCGGCGCGGCCGACAAGGTCAGCTCGTCCCCCTTGAACTGCATGCACGGCAACTTCTCGGTGGGGCAGTACTTCGCTCCCCCCTGGAACAGCATCCTGGTGACCCCCAACAGCGACTGTTACAACCCGCCGGAGCTGGGGGCCGGGCCCCGCGAGCTGGGGGTGCCCCCGGCCGAGGGGCTGCCCAGCAAGACCCTCTGCAATACCTCCATCCTCAGCAGCAGCCTCCAGTCCCTGGAGTATCTCATCAACGACATCCACCCGCCCTGCATCAAGGAGCAGATGCTGGGCAAGGGCTACGAGACCGTGTCTGTGCCAAGGCTCTTGGACCACCAGCACGCCCACATCCGCCTGCCCGTCTACAGATAAGGGACCGATGCTGCTCTTCCCAAACCCAGGGCGAGGACTTTGGCGCGAGCCGCGGGTGCCGGACGGCGGCAGCGAGGGCGGGGGGACGGGGAGGGGGACACGGGGTGGGCTGCCGAAAGGGCTCCCGGGACACTGGCATTTCCCCGGGGTCCCCAGACTGGACACACCCGCGACCCGCTGGAAGCCGAGGCCGAAGGACCGCTTGTCTATATAGCTCAGAAATCATTTTATCTCCACGAATGTGAACAGGGAATTGCTACAAGTTGCTGCTATCCAGGGAGGGGAGGCTCTGCTGCGCTGGCGGTGCCCGGCCGGCTCCGTGCGGGGCAGAGCCCGGTGCCGTGGCCAGCCGGGAGGCTCTGTGGTGGGTCCCAGCCCGGTGTGCGGCCGGTGCCGGCCTGGCAGCTGTCCAGGAGGCTTCACAGTGGCCCGTCCTGGCACGGCAGTGGCCGGGAGGCTCCATGGTGGCCAGTGCCAGCCCAGTGGTGGCCGGTCCCAGCCCGGCGTGCGGCCGGCGCGTGGCCGCAGGGAGCTGGCGCCTGACCTGTAGCTGAAGTCCGTAACTTGCACTGCTTTGATTAAAGCTAATAACTGGGGACAGTCTGGAGGCTATTTAAGAAAAACACTTGAAAACTTGAACAGATTTTTTTGGTTTTTTTAATTTTTTTTTTTTTTAGTTGACTAGGCTGTACATCTACGTGTTGGCTGCTACAGAGTCTCCTCCCGCCCCTCTTCCTCTTCATCCTCCTCCTCTCGCCCGGCCCTGCAGTGGCCACTGGCTCCTATTCCCACTCAACCAGGAGGTTTGGGACCCCCTCAGCCCCTCTCTCCTGGGAATCCCCCAGCTCTCACACTTCCAGGCTGTTTTATTTCCCCCTTTACTGTCAGTTCTACCTTGGTTCTGGGTTAGAGGCAACCGCGGTACCGGGGCTCTCACATACCTCCTTTTTTTCTTTTTTCTTTTTTTTTTTTAAAAAAGCCCCAAACAATTCCAAAATGCTCATTATGGTCCGTTATTCACTCTGTGTAATTCCGTGTTTAATAGATTTGTTCATTTACAAAAGGCTCCTCACCACGAAATACAAAGTGTTTTGATGTTTAAAGGTAAAAGAAGAATAATATCCCAATGAAACCCAAGGTGATTGTGCTCGGAAAAGAGGTACTGTATCCCTGAAAGCCTGTTCAAGCACTAAGTGCATTTACAAATCTCTGAGAATGTTTTTTTTTTATACTAAAATTGACCATTATATTCTACTGTGAGAAGTGCTGGCTGCACTATATTGTTTTAAAAATGAGAGAACAAAATGAAAAAAGAAAAAAAAAAAGAAAAAAAAAAAAACCAACACAAAACCCGCAAGCCGTGTGTCCGGATGGTGTTTTTCCCAAAGTAAAACCAGGATCTCGCTGGATGTGTGCTCTGGAGTCTCTTTGCTTTGCTGTGGCCTCCCCTGGGCCCCCCCCTCAGTGCCAGGACCATCCCCCTGCTCCCGGAGATTTTTAGGGCACGGGGGAGCACCTATAAATAACCTGTTAACGATGCTGAGCCATTAATCCGCCGGGCACCGGCCTCCGCCTCACACCCAAGGGGCGGCACATGGGCCAGATCCCTGCGGATTAGGGCTGCAGCCTCACGTGCAGCCACGGGACTCGAGGTGGGCCAGGCACCGCGTCCCCATCCCGTCACCGGCGCCGTGGTGGCATCTCCGCTGCCGTCCGTGACAAGTTTCCCCCCAGGTTTCCCCTGTGGCAGCAGCGTTCCTGGTGCCCGGGTGGGATGGGGGCTCTCCGGTGGCCCCGTCACCCCTAAATCCAACCCCCCTGCTCTGCACAGCAGCAGCAGTGAGTCGGTCTCACTGGGATAATGGTGGGAAATCCCAAATAGCTCCGGGCTGTGGATGCGTCTCCGTGGCCCGTGGTGGGACACAGGGCGTGTCCTTATCCCGGCTGGGCTGAGGGTGGCAGGGGCTTGGTTCACTTCCTTGCATGGCCGGGAGGATCCAGGGATGGGATGGGGATCGGAATGGAGACGGGACAGGGACAGGAGGGGGATGGGATGGGATGGGATGGGATGGGATGGGATGGGATNGATGGGATGGAAACAGAAATAAATGGGGATGGGAATGGGGATGAGACTTGGATGGGGATGGGATGGGAATGAGGATGGGATAGGGATGGGGGTAAGATGGGGATGAGGATGGGGATGGGATGGAGACGGGATAAGGATAGGGTGGGATGGGATGAGAACGGGGAAGGGCATGAGCGTGGGGACAGGGATGAGGACAGGATGGGGATGGGGATGAGAGGGGGACAGGGTGGGATGGAATGGCGACGGGGACAGGACAGGGATGGGGATGGGGCACAGCCATGTGCCGGAGCTGCCCCGTGGCCGTGGCCGCAGCCAGGGCCGGCGGCTCCGGTCGTCTCCTCTGCTCCCTCGCCGTGGCGGCGCGCGTGGCTCCGCGGTATTTATGGGTTATGTGTGATGGCGGGAGGGGACCGCTCCGTCACCGGCAGCGTGACAGCCGATCCAGGGAACAAAGAGAAATTGGGACAAAAGGAAATTTTCACAGAGGTTAATGTTACTGATGGGGGGTGCCACTGCCTGCCTGGAAGTTAAAATTAGCCCGTCTGGAGGAAGATGTTTGCTCAGATCTTTGTCCTTAAAAAGACGCCACATCAAAGGAATGCGAGGCTGGAGCTCTGCGGGGCTGGCGGGTCCCTCTGTGCCGGGCAGCCCCTCCCTGGGGACCCCCCGGGCCAAAGGGGGGACTCTACAAAGGCTGGGGTGCACGGAGCCGTGCTGGGGGCTCCGCGAGAAACTTTGCTCCGTCAGCGGTGCCCGTGGGAGGAGGATTCATTAGCGCTGCCTCCATCAGATTTCCCAGCTCGCCATAAATCAGGGCGAGCGGCTGGGAGCGACGGCGCGATCCATCTTGCAGGTCTCCAAGTCATTACATTTCATTAGGAGGTGTGCGGGGTTTTTATTATTTAGCAGGTTAATTCTCCCCTCAGATCGCTCCTTGGGAGGAGGATTTCGCTGGGCACGGCGAGACTTCAGCTGTGGAATGCAAAATAAATGGGTCCCTCCTTGGCAGGCTCCTGCCTCCAGCCAGGGCTGCTGCAGTGTCGGCTCTGGTGGGTGCAGGTGAGCACGTGGGGACCCAAAATGTGCACAGACACCTGTGGGAGATGGGGCAGAGACCCCTGAGGTGCATCCCAGCACCCAGGACGAAACCACCACAGCCCATCACCCTCCCATCCCGTGGGGCACAGCACTCCGTGAGCGCTGCGGGAACACGCTGAGGGAAATGATGCTGGTTCTGGCCTACAAATCTTCCTATTCTAATAATAATGATAATTCCAGTAATAATAAAAATTTCTAAGGCAGAAGTGCATGAGGCTGATACTAAACCTAGCGGCCGCCTTGGCTGTTTGGGAGCGAGGAGGAGAGACAGGCAGTATAAATTGCACGGCTGCAAAAGGACTTAAAAAAACCCATCTCTCATTTTGATTGATATTAGCTTCACAAATTAAGCTTTAGATTTATCTAAAAATAAATTTGCTTCCACGCTGCGCATTCTGGATGACAAGTGCTTTTCTCTTGCCTTTGTTGGGTTTGTCATCGCTGGCAGGGCGGCGCGGGGAGGGCGGGAGGGGGCCCAGGCTGAGCACCCCCCGTTCACCGGCCCCCGGGGTGCCCCCGTCACCACAGCTGAGTGTGAAACAGCTCAGGGCTTGGTGGGACAAGGGGTAAAAGGGTCAAACTGAAGCCCTGGAGCTCCAGAGGGGGCAGAGCCATCCTGTGCTGGGATGTCACTCTGGTGACCATGGAGCCACTGTGGGGTGCAGGGTGATGGTAGAGGGGCAAGCTGCCCTTCCCTCATCCCAAATCCTTTTAAAACCCACTCATATGTGGCCTCTCAGCTTTGGGACATCAGGATTTGCACATGAGGGGAGAAAATTGGTTTAAATCTCATTTTACTGGAAAATCCCATCTCTGCTGCTGCAGCCAGGGGCAGTCACAGTGCTGAGCCCACCGCCAGCATGTTGGGTGACTGAGTCCTGTTCCAGGCCTCCCCAGACACCACACATGACCCAGCCAGGACTGGCCACTGTGGACCTGTGGACCTGTGGCCACCCAGCCAGGTGAAAGCCAAGTTTCTTGTGTTCACCCAAGAACCAGCCTGGAAGAGGAGCAGCTCAGCTCCTCAGCCGATTACGCAGCGGGAGCCGCCACCTCCGCCTCTCCCAAGGAGTGATAATGAAACATATTCATCCCTCACCCTGGGGAAATACTTAAACCACAATATGAGAGATGTATGTAAATCACATTTAAACGGAGACGGTGCCGCTAACGCTGACGGCGACTCATCAAGTTTGAAGATGAGGTGTCCCCTCTGCTGCCAAAGCGTTTGCTGAGAGAGCTGAGCCGTCCCCAGGGCCCTGGCCAGGGTCTTTGCCAGTGTCACCATGTCACCATGCCACGACGGCTTCCCCAAATCGCTCCTTCACACCTGCACAACGCCCAGCTGCGCGAGGACAGCTCACCGCTGCAGGAGGCTGGGAAGGTGAGGAGGAAAGGAGTTACAGAGGGGTGATGGATGGGATGGGGTGAGGATGGGAATGGGATGGGGATTCATGGGCATGGGGATGGGATAGGGACGGGAGGGGATGGGATGGGGATGCGACGGGCAGCACTGGTTTGCCCCGGCCCGGTACCAGCCCCACCCCTGCGCTCGGGGTGCGGGTCGGGGCCGGGCCGGGCCCGCATCGCGCGGTGTGTGGTGCCCTCCGGTGGAGCGGCCGCGCACTGCAACCGTGCACCGCGACATGTGCCTGTACCGCACCTGTACATCGT
>WBMZ01007827.1:0-25845 GCA_013400975.1 Atrichornis clamosus | reverse complement strand
AGCGGCGGCGGGCGCAGCGCTGCGGAGCTGCCGCCTCGCCCCGCACGGCAGCCGGCGGCACGGCGGGGAGGCGGGAGCGGAGCCGCCGCGGAGCCTCCCGCGCCTGCACCGAACTTCTCGCCTTGCCGCCGGTGTGCCCCGGTGCCCGTTCGCTTCGCGCCGGGAACTTGGGGTGTTTACTGAAATTCTGGATTATGTTCCTGCTGAGCCGGTCTGCGGGGAGCTGAGCCAGAGGAGGAAGCATGCGGGGCTATTTAATGGTCTTCTGCCTTATTTGCTGCACCGCGGACGGGCAAATAGTGTATTCCATCGCCGAGGAAACAGAGAGTGGAGCGTCTGTTGGGAACATAGCAAAGGATTTAGGACTAGATGCAGCTACACTTTCAGCTCGGAAATTTCGCATGATCACCAGTTCAAGTAAGCAATATTTTAATATAAATGCCAGCACGGGGGCTTTGTCTGTTAACGAGCCCATAGACAGAGAACAGCTTTGTGAATTAAAGTCTGTCTGTATTCTGAATTATGAACTCGTGTTAGAAAACCCTCTAGAGCTTTATAGGATGGAATTTAAAGTCTTGGACATAAATGACAACTCCCCCAGCTTTCCCTTAAGTGAATACCATATAAACATGCCTGAGTTCCTGTCACCTGGGGCACGTTTTACACTCCCCAACGCCCAAGATCTTGATGAAGGTGCTAACAGTGTCCAGAATTATACTCTGAGCTCTGATGAACATTTCTATTTGGAAATGCAGATACGTGGGGATGGGAGCAAATATCCTGAATTGGTGCTGAAGAAAGCCTTAGACAGGGAGCAGCAAGCCACTCACAGACTTGTGCTTACAGCCAAAGATGGTGGGAATCCTCCAAAGTCTGGTGATGTCCCAGTCATTGTGGCTGTGCTGGATACCAATGACAATGCACCAGAATTTGAGCACTCAGTCTACAGGGCAAGTATCTTGGAAAACTCCCCCAGTGGCACTTTGGTAGTCCAAGTGCATGCCACGGACTTGGATGAAGGTGCAAATGGAGAGATCAGGTATTCCTTTAGCAATACAACTTCTGCTGACTTACAGCGAATGTTCTTAATTCACCCGCACACCGGGGAGGTGACAGTCAATGGCATTTTAGCTGTTCAGAGACCCCTTCTTGAGATGCTTATTGAGGCAAGGGATAATGGGGCATTTGGCATGTCCAGCACAGCTAAGCTACTGGTGGAAATCACTGATGTGAACAATCATGGCCCAGAGATTACAATTACATCCCTTTCCAGTCCTATTCCTGAGGATGCTGTTCCTGGCACGGTGATAGCTCTGCTGAGTATTTTGGATAAGGACCCTGGGGAAAATGGGAAAGTAACCTGCCAGATCCCTGATAACCTTCCCTTCCAGTTAAAGCCTTCCCTTCAAAACTACTACAGCCTTGTCACCAGTGAGCTTCTGGACCGAGAGCTGATCAGTGAGTACAACATCACCATTACTGCCACAGACTTGGGCTCTCCACCTATCACCACTCAGAAGACTGTTTGGGTGCAGATTTCTGATGTGAATGATAACCCCCCTGTCTTCAGTGCTGACGCATTTGATGTGTTTGTGGAGGAGAACAATCCACTTGGTGCTTTTCTCTACCAGGTCTCGGCATCTGACCTTGATATAGGGGAGAATGGACGGGTCTCTTACATGCTCAGGAATTCCACAGTTGCAGGCAGTGCCCTGACCAGCTTTTTGTCTATGAACTTGGCTAATGGGAGCATCTATGCAAAACGTGCCTTTGATTTTGAGCAGCTTAGGAGCTTCTATTTCCAAGTGGAAGCCAAGGACAATGGGTCACCAGCTTTGAGCGCTGCCATAACAGTGAATGTTTACATCTCAGACCAGAATGACAATGCCCCAGCCATCCTGTACCCCACCAGCCAGAATGGCTCAGTAGCTGTGGAAGTTGTGCCTCGCCTGGCTGATGAGGACTACCTGGTGACCAAAGTGGTGGCAGATGATGAGGACAATGCACAGAATGCCTGGCTTTCCTATCACCTTGCCCATTCCTCCGACTCGACCCTGTTCCAGTTGTCACCACACACCGGTGAGCTGCGCACCACACGCTCCATGCGTTCCACTGACTTCCTCAAGCACAAGGTGGTTGTGGTGGTACGGGACCACGGGGATCCACCGCTCTCCTCTACTGTGACAGTGGGCATCCTGCTGGCTGACACCCTGCCCCAGGCACTGCCAGACTTTGATGACAGCGGGGAACCAACACCACTACTCAATGCTACAAATATCTACTTGATCGTTTCCCTTGCCTGTGTCTCGTTCATCTTTGCGGCATTCATCTTCTTCCTTGCCATTGTCCGGCTGTGCCGGTGCCGGACTTGCTGCTGCAACAGCTGCTGCTGCCCAGCTGATGACTACAAAAAGTATTGCTACAGTGTGCACATGCTTCCCAGCTCCCACCTCCCACCGGACATGCTGGAGGTCACTGGTGTGGGTAAACTGACTCACACCTACTTGTACAGGGCATCTGTAGGTCTTGGGCCTAGTAACAGCAGCACCCCAAATGGTGATGCTGGGAATGTTTCTAGTGGTTCAAGGTTACAAGTGCCAGGACCCTGCATCCAAGTGCAGCAGGTCCAAAGCGACCGTTTGAGTGCTGTCCTTGTGGTAAGTATTTCTTCCTTTCACCTTTTTACTTCCAGGCACGTGGCCTTGTGTCTGTACTAGGGTGCTCAGTGCAGAACATACTGAGGGCATTTTCAGGAAAACAGGTGTCAATTCATGGCACCTAGAGGAAATTTCAATTTTAAAAATATATTTCCTAAAGCCAAGAATCTCTTTGGCTGAAATATTGTCATGGGATGACAAAAGAGATTTATGTTTTCCCCCCTGCTACAAACATTAAGGACCTTCAGACATGACTGAAGGTAAAGAAGATTTAAGTGAAAACTAAACACCTTGCAAACTAAACCATTGTCTTCAGAGAATGAAGTAGGGGCATGATAAGAGTCCATGCAAGTTTCTAATTGATAGGTAGTTCTAAGCTACACTCTACAGTGACTGACTTTTTTTTTAATCCCCACCCCCACCTTCCTGAGATTTTTTTCGTTGAAGGGGAGTAGTTTGTTGAGCCAAGATGCTGGTTTGCAATGCCTAAGGTATGTCTGTGGTGCAATAGCAGTAATTCAATATCCAGTACCTCTTTAGGAAATGTGATTTGTAGTGCTCATCTCGCTTTCCAAGCAATCCATACGTTTCATGAATCTAAAATAATTCTCTTCTGAGCCTCTGTCCAACTTGGTTTCTTCTCAGTAATGTGATGGGTGACTTTGCAGGAGAAAATATCTTACTGTGATCGCAGTGTAGGGCTACAAGGTGGGATATGTCTGCAGTCCTAATCTACTGGGTATTACTGTTACTTGTCCAAGATTCAGTTTTCTTATATGTATTTTTAAGAGATGCTGTGAATCATCTTTATATTTTTATGAACTTTTGAGGTGTTTTGTCTGCAGACTGTTGAATTCCTTATTGTGCATAACAGTAATTCACAACTGCTGGTTCTGTCCAGGCCAATACTCTGTGTCTGGTAAGAGCTACTCCAGATGTTTCTGAGGAAAATGTAAAAACCCAGGTTAGACAGACATGGTATAATCTGCTTTCTGCTGTTTCTTTTATTCTAGTTTACAGTTATTAGAGACTGCCCTAAATCTGTAGCAATTATGTTTATTTTAACTTTTAAAATCTTTATTGTACCTTTAAATATATGTAAATGCCCAGCCCCCTTTTGAACCTTGATGTAAGATTAGCTTCAATAACTTCTTTGGATAATCAAATATACATTCAACTACATAACACTTTGATTTGTAACTCCTGAATTTCCAAGCAGGGAACTTTTGTAAGTTTTCCCCTCTGGAAAAGGTTCTAAATTTGCTCTTCACTATGCAATTCATTCATCATCCCTTCCCTTATTTATCTGTTGATCAGATTTGATTTACATATGATGGTTTTCCCAGTATTTCATCAAAATCATAATCAGTTTTAAATTCTGTTCTGTTTAGCAGTAGAGGGTTGCACATATTGTGGGTTTCTCACTATTCAAAGAGGGGTGTGTGGAATACCTAGATCTTGCAAAAGCAGAATTGGTGTCCTTCTGTAAGAAACTGTAGAGTCTAGGAAAACTGTTGTTGGTAGTATCTAAAGAAGTATCAGTACCTTATGCATTGGTGTACTTTGGGAATATCATTGATTATTTTGAGGATCTGAAAAAAACCCCCCTGAGTTAAAACCTTTGTAATGGGGAGTTAAAAAACTCTTTGGCAGGATCTTAACTCAGAAAGTGTCTGCAACAGCCCTGAGAGTGTCTGGGGGGTGTAAAATTGGCTGGAGAGTAGTTCGTAATTGCAAAACTTTTTTAACAATGATGATATACATATAACAACAAATCAACCAACCAAACAAAAGAAACCCCAAACAAACACCAACAGAAAGCTGTCACAACTCATTTCTTTGTTCCTATTGAGCAAGATCTGGAAACTCAGGTTACCAACACATTAAAGAACCAAATAATAAAAATGCAAAAATATCTCTAATCACCACAGTCAGAACAACTAAAATGTATCTCATTGCATCTTGCTGTATTTCAGTCATTCAGGTGAATTTTTAAACTTGTTGTGTGAGATACCTTTTTAGGAGCTTTTGATAGTGGGCAAAATAAATCCCAGATGTCATCTTTGGCAATTTTATTTCCTTGGCTCCTAATACTCAGTGATGGGCAACCATATGACCTATGTGGAAAGTCTACAACCTTTGCATTAATTGAGCTGAGTAGGGGGGCAGAGGCAGAGATTGTGAAAATCCATCTGCCCTTCAAATCAAAATCATGCTGGTTATTGCTAATTTGGTGTTGATCATTCCAGTGTCATTTCATCTGGAAAATTAACTACATATATGTATTTTCTAATAGAAACTTCAGTTTAAAAATAAAAAATTTAATTTTGGATGTTGACTAAAACTAGTCTGTAAGTGCTTTCAGGTTGGTTCATTTGGAGTTAAAAATACAAACCTACATGACCCTCTGAGCTTTTGAGGAGGGGCGATTGTATTGTTCCTTAAGAATATAAATGTAGCAAAAAGAAAGTAACAAATATTTAAAAGGCACTAGGAGCAACTTCATAGTTATCATTCAAAGCACTGAAAAGTATTTAAGAATTGCAATTTTAGGAGAACTTAAATACACAAGATTTTAATTTTGTTGGGTTTTTTTTTTAAACTGAGGAGGTGATTACAATTTTGATTACATGTAGGATAGAGTAAAGTCTGCATATATCAAAAAGTAATTGAATTTCCAGAAATTAGATGTATTTTCAAAATTTAGGCTAACTTCTTTATTCTAGTTCTGCTTTTGCTACTGAATTAAACAATAGTCTTGAATTATTTTTACATATGCAGATGCATGAGACCCATTTGTGCTTTTATATTTTCTATTTGGGTTAGAGCTATAAATAGCTCTGTGTATGGCCATAACAGCGGTAAACTGTAATTGTATCTTTTTCAGTATTTTGTTGTGTCTCTCTGTAACATGGGATAAATGGCAGAAAGTGAAAAGCAGGGTATGCTGCTGTGCTGTATGAGAGACAAAGGCACTAGAGGTTACTCAAGTAACCAGTGGTTCACTGACTTATTTCTGGGTTTGTACTGTAGCCATGGATTGCTACAGTTCCTTTGTTTCCTTGTGTTGGCCATTGTGCTACACCAAAGGCCTGTAAGGTATTTCTACATTCACAGCGTAGTGACCTCTCTGTGACTTGATATTCAATATTTAGGTTACATCCAAAAATAGATGCAAACCTTGCAATAGAGAATATTTCTTGCTAAATTGTAATGGGAGTGGAATAATTCTGCACAACGTGGCGTGCATTTCCTGTGACAAAAATGGATACACTTATTTTGAGACAGGCTGGCAATCAAGGCTGAACTGCTGCAGGCTAAGCATCAGTGGCTTCCTCACACAAGTGAAGACCAGATGTGAGTGCAGCCCTCCCAGTGTCTCGTTCTGATAGGAACATGCCCCCGTAACACAGTTAGATGTAAGAGTGAAGCACCTTCACAATTCTTTCTGTCAGTGCTGAAAACAACCTGCCTAGAACCAGCAGTCTTATGCTCACATTGTAAGAATTCAGTTTTTAGGAAGATTTCTTGGCTACAGAAGTTATTTTTGGGGTCAGGCCAAGAAAATCCTAGAAGGAGTAATGACCAGAGAAAATTCAGCAGGACCACTCCAATTACCTTTCACAAAGAAGCATGCGTTCAACAAAAGGAGACTGAGTCCTGTAACGGCTGCAAGTGCCCAGGCTGAAACTTTGCTTGTGTGATGTGTGCCTTGAAGTGTTACTTTTAGAAGTAGGGGCAGGGAGAGAGGCAGGAGGAGTTGGTTAATACAAAGGGCTCGAGGGGATGTGGAGAGTAATATAACTGTATTTGGAGATGGATAAGGCAAAGGGAAGTATGAGGTTGAATGATGGCATGGGCTGAGGAAGGGTAGTCCTTGAGGTGAGTGATCCTTGCACAAACACATGAAACAAGAAAACATAATATGGATCAAGTCCAGTCCTTTCCTGTATCAGTCACCATTTAATCTTAAATATTCAAATTCAAAGATTTAATTTTTAATTATAAAAATAATAATTTTAATTGTAACATTCACTAGGCTGTGCCCATTATTACTACTGGAAAGTTATTCCTCTAAGGCTTTGAAATACTATTCTGACATCCTGCCAACAGTTCTTTGCTATGAATTTGTAGACTTTTGGTTTTGTGCCAGCAATTCCCTTTTAGTATGAGTAGTTCTTTCCCTCTTTGCATCTTGCTTTCTCCACGGTTTAGAAAGCAACCACACCTTTTCTTAGCCTTTGTTTGACCAAGCTAAACAAGTCAATCTCTTTCAGTTTTTTTTCCTGTGGTCACCTCTGCACTTATCTGATTATACTGATATCCGTTCTCAGCATCAGTTTTTCTCTTTTGGATATATATTTCTTGCAAATATGTGACCAGAATGATATATGTTTTAGAGAAAGTGCCTCCTATGTAGATACAAATACTTCCTGGTCCAAGTCATAAGGAATACATCACCTGAGCCTCTTGGGAGGGCAATTACCTTCCCCATAGTTGTAATATGTTGATTAATTAGTCATGTAGGTATTATTGCAGAACTTCTTTGGGGGTAGAGGTGGATCAGTAAAGGTTAGTTCCCAAGACGGTGGTGGTTCTGCCTAAACACATCTACCAAAATTCTTGATGTTTGAGCCTTAGATGTTAATAAGTCTTAGTGACCTGCTCAGAGCAAATCATCCTGTCCATCTTAGTCATAGGAGTTTAGACAAAATCTACAAACAGCACTGAGAATAGATGAATGACTTTTAAATAACTGAAATGAGCTGATATAAGTAGTACCAGGGTTATTAGATGTCATCCATTTCTGTGACAGATGTCAGGATTTTGAAGTGAATGACACCATATGGTTGCCTTCTGCAACTAGGTAGATTAGCCCAACTTCTTGGGTCTTAAACTTTTGAATGCAGTGCTGTATTCAATGTCTTAATAAATCAGAATAGATGAGATGAATTTCAGTGTGTTGCTATTGAAGAGGATTGACAACCAGTCTAGCAAATAGTTGTCTTTGAGAAATCTGTGAGTATTCTCCTTTCTTTTCAGTGTACCTTCATTTCTCTTTTAGTCCTCCCTCCAAATTTGTATCCAAACAGACAGGGTAATGAGCTTGTGGTCACACAGCCTGGATTTTACCATTCTAAATTGCTGTCTACTGTTGCTTTTCTTCATTCTGATTATTTTTCTCCAGACTTGACAAGTTTATATTAAAAAAAACCCACTAAGACAAAACAAATTATCTTCAGTCTTATGCTTTTATTTATCAGTTTTTGTAGAAATCTATGATGGAAATCAAGTAGTGGGGAATTGAGGATGCTTAACTCTCAGCATTTTGGTTCTGCCTTGGTGACAGCAATTTCCGTTCCCTTGAGTAACTTGTCATATATTTAGTGTCACACTCAAGATACTGAAAACAGAGGAAAATACAGATTAATTGTCATAAGATGGGATGGTGACTCTAGGGGAGCATTGGTCCCTGTGTGCCATGGTTTTGTACCATTGGCCTGTGCATTCTCTGTTTCCCACTGGAGAGAAGCTGCTGGACTTTTAGTGTGGCCCGGTATGACAGTGCTAATGCTGTGTATTTCTGGGATTACAATTAGCTTGTTTCACTATAACTAAAGGAATTCTGCTAAGGGTGTGACTTGCTGAAGAATATTTAAAATCAGAATTAATCAAAAGAATGGCAACAAAATCCAACGTCTGAACTGAAAAGGGGTGCAAGCAGGCCAGCACATGGGAATTAAATTATTTAGTTGAGAATTTGTAAGGTGAAGAAACAGGCAGGGCAACAGCTCAAAGATTTGGTGCTATCAGAGGCATTTGGAGAATAAAATCAAATTTGACCAATAAGGCAAGTGGAAGCTAAATATCAGAGAAAGAAGGTACATTAAAAAATAAAAAGGTTTGTAGCCTCTAGTCTTTGAGCAGTCTCTCTAAGGAAAATGAACACATTTTTGTTCTTTGGATTCTTTCTTCTCCAAAGGAATGATTTTTATATTTTGATCTGTTAGTTCTTCCATCTCCCCCATGGCTGGTCCCAGTCTGATGGGTCTTGACACCGTGTTTAGTGGCTTTTTATTTCTTTCTTATTCTGCAAAAGCTGACTTCTCCAAGTCAAACATCTTTGCATGACGAGTCTGCAAAATCAAAGTTTATGATGATCCCTCACAAAACCTGAGGGTATTGGTTCCAAAAGTTTCTTTAGTGTTGCTTTTCAACCTTTTCCAATTCCTTTGTTGGGGTCAGAAGCAAGGAAGCAAGGGAACAGGGAGGTTTTACAGCTGAGTGGGCTCTTCATCTTTTGAACTACATGGCTGTTTGCAATGTGTCTTGGGAATGTGTTTTAGACAGCTTTTAGGTTCTGCTTTCTAGCCAATAGTTATATGGAGATTGGTGCGATATCCTTACGGTTAAAGCACTTTTTTTTCATTACATGGTATTAAATTCACAGGATTGTGATCATACCTGTAGTATTAAGACCTGAAGGCCCTTCAAGATAATCCTGAATTCAGTCTTCCAACTTTGTGATGTCAGTAAAAGAGAGATGTGGAGCTACTGGAGACAGATCAGTGATGGGCCCCTAAGATAACTAAGGGACTGAAGCATCTCTTGTGTGAGGAAAGACAGAGAGCGGGGACTTTTTAGCTCACAGAAGAGAAGGGAAGTCTGTGGATTTGGGGGGGATCTCATTAGTGTATGAAAATAGAGCCAGGCCCTTTTCAGGGGTGCCCAGGGAGAGGAAAAGAAGAGAAGATTCTGTCTAAGCTTAAGTAAACTTGTTTGGTTTCCTGGTTGATTTTTTTTCACTGTGAGGATGCTGAGCACTGGCACAGGTTGCCCAGGGAGATTGTAAAGTCTCCATCCTTGAAGATATTCAAAAGCCATCTGGACATAGTCCCAGACCACCTGGCTTACTTGACCCTGCTTAGGTAGTGGGATTGGACGAGATGTTCTTCAGAGATCCTTTTCAATCTCAACCAACCTGTGATTCTGTTTTATCCTTAATGGAGAAGTTGACTCAGTTCTCTTCTTTGTAGAATATTAATCTTGTGGAATATGGCCTATGTCAATTCTATTATCTATATATTCCTCCAAGTGAATTCTTCACTTGTTTGGGTTTGTTCAATTATGTGTTTAGTTTTGTTTTTTATTGAACAATCATTATTAGCCTAAAGATAATCAAACTCTAAAGCTATTTGTTTTCAATATCATCTTGGTAAGAGGGAGATCTGGTGGAAAAAGGAAGTGATTCCTTCTCTCCAGTCAGAGGAGGTATAAGTGCCACCTTATCTCACCTTTTTGGGGCTGATGAAGTAAAATTGCCCTAGCAAATGACTTGTGTAGTCAGAGTTGCCAGCTGGAATAGCTTCAAAGGATTTGGGGTTGTTGGTTTAGGACTGCTATTTGCACTTTCTTCTTTGTTTTAATCTTATTATATATTTGTCTAGGGATTAGAATTAGCAAGTTCCTGTCTTCTCTTTTACAACAGTGTACGTCTCTACAAGGCATTCCCTCTCTTTAATGCATCTCACCTCATTAAAAAACCTACAGGAAAAATTAACCTGAGCTAATACAGAAAATGGAAAGATGCCAGTTTGATTGTATTCAGAACAGAGCTGCAGAGTACATATGTGCACTGAAGAATATTATCACTTTGAAGCTCTTAGTCTGGTGGGGCCCTTTACCACTGTCATATTATGTTTTATGAAAAAAACTTTTCTTCATTTAGCCCACTCAAAGAGGACCCAGATATTTTTGAATAAAATCCAAAACCGCCAAGCTGTTACCATTCTGTGAATTAATAGTTCATCATCTCTTCTGTATTGTTTGTATTATCATCTATGATTGGGGGTAGATGTGGGTAATATAGGTAATTGAGGTTCCTGGAAAACTTGTAAAATTGACAGTATTGGATTAAACTTGATTGGGTGGAAAAAAATGAAACACTGTGGTTGCGCAAAACATTTTAAAAGCCAAATATGGCTTTAAATGTCTGTGCTCCCTCCTAATTGTTTCTGTAAAACAGAAATCATGTTAGAAGTAGCAGAAGAATGGGGTTACAATAGCAAAGATTTTGCTGTAGGGGTCTTTTTCCCCCCTAAAAACACTGACATATTTTTTCTCATGTGTACAAAAATATATTGGCTCTAAATTAATCATAGTCTTGGCATAAGTGTTTTTTCTGTGCAGTCTGGAAAATCTCCATAATTTCTGGCAATTTCAAACACATTAAAAATCTCAGTCAAATGTATATTGCATTATCTCCTAACTTATTACATCTTTGTACCCAGGGTTTCAGCCACCTCAAAGGTAGCAGAATTATTCTATCTGTCAGCCATAATGCTGTTCAGTTAGACCATTTCAAGTCTATATTTGGCTGCTGCTAATGCTCAAGCCTGGTTTGCTTCCAATAAAGCTAGTAGAATTTTATATATAAAAGTGTTCTGCCCAAACCCCACTTTTTAGTTACTATTATAAGTAGTGTTGAGTCACTTAATATCATGCATTTTTAATGTAGTAATAATTTTTTCAAAAGGATTGTTTTTCAAAATACTTTAACAGAGAAAAAATGGACCAGCAGCCGTTACTGTCAACAGTAGCATTTTGTGTCCAAACTAAATTTGCTTGTAGGAGCAAATCCATGCTGTTTATAGGGGGATATTTTGCTTAAACCAAAGGATAGGTCAATGTGCCACCTGAAGAGAACTCCCATCTCAGTAACAGATGAAAGGAAGTTCAAGAGTGTGGACAACTTTAAAATTGCTCTATTTTATTTAATGAAAGCAATTGTATTTGGTGGTCTTGGACCTATGGACTTTCTGTGTTTTCAATTCTGTCCACTACTGATTGAACAAAACATTTTCTGTGTTTTAGCTGTGTTCATACTGTTACTACAAAAATGGTCTGATGCATAGAAACCCTGTCATCATAGAAACCCTCTTCTCTCTCAGGGTGGTGATAGGTGTGAACTGAGGATTGATTACCTGTTAAACAAGTTTGACTGAATGGTTTGGTCATTTCTCAGACTGAGGGTAGTGGAAAACAGTCTGTGCCTATAACAAAAGTATCACAGAATTGTATCATAGAATGACCTGTGTTGGAAGGGATCTTAAATATCATTCAGTTTCAACCCTTCTGCCATAGGCAGGGACACCTTCCACTATCCCAGGTTGCTCCAAGTCCCATCCAACCTGGCCTTGGACACTTCCAGGGATGGGGCAGCCACAGCTCCTCTGGGCAACCTGTGCCAGTGCCTCACCACTGTCATAGGTAAGAATTCCTTACTAATATCCCATCTAGCTCTGCTCTCTGACGGTGGGAAGCCATTCCCTCTTGTTCTATTACTCCACACTCTTGCAAATAGTCCCTCTCCATTTTCCTTGTCAGTTCCTTCAGGTACTGGAAGGCTGCAATTAGGTCAACCCAAAGCCCTCTCTCCCCTAGAATGAACAATCCCAATTCTCTCAGCCTTTCCTCATAGCAGAGGTGTTCCATCCCTCTAATCAACTTGGTGGCCTCCTCTGGACTCACTCCAACATGTGGGTGTCCTTCCTGTGCTGGGGACCCCATATCTGGAGGCAGCACTGCAAGTGAGGTCTCACCAGAGCCGAGAGGAGAGGCAGAATCCCCTCCTTTGACCTTCTGCCAATGCTGCTTTTGATGTGGAATGTGTCTGATCTTTCCTTTAAAAGTCTTGTTGAAATATGGTTTGGAGAAAGGACTTGATATTTGTTGTGAAGTGGTCTTTGTGTCATGCTTGATGGTCATTAATTGCTGCTAAGGCTGGCTGAGCTACAAGCTTTTGAGAAATTGTTGTTCACTCTACTTAGTAGATAATCACAAGAGCTGGAAAGCTCAGTTTCCTCTGAGTCCTGCCAGCAGAGAGCCCTGCTTCAGCCAAAGAGCTGGCAGGACCTTCTTATAATTGCAGTTGTATGAGTGTGACCCAGACCAAAATTGAGGCTGATGCTGGAACTGAGAACAGAAGGACTGGGAGGATAAAAAACAACAAATGTACATATTGCCCAGGCCAGGACAAGGATGCGGGGAACAGGAGGGTCCCTAATTTCTGTGCTGAAGGTTTAGAAATGTGAGTCCTGTACCTGGGTGGTGTTCAAGACAGCACCTTGCCTGTGGCAACCTGTTTCACAGTGTCACTAAAAACATATTAAAGGAATGTAAGAACCTAAGAGAAGTGAACAAATAAGTATCAAAGATGAGCATAAATAGCTTAACTAACTGCATAATGCAACAGTATAGTAATTAAACAGAAGTATCACAATGTAGAGATAATAGATAAAATATTTGATACCTCAGAAATCTGCTAGCTTCTTTCTTTTAATACTTGGGATGCAGATGCTTTCAGAGAGATTCTAGCAAGGCTGAAGATTGTACAGGCTTTTGTATTGCAGCAGTGTAAAAAAACCCAGAAAATAACTCATCAGTATTAAAATTTGGCAGAGTTCCCACTGTGGGTGAGTTTGTGCCAGAACTCTTGAATGAAGGACTAAAAGAGAACTGAAAGTCTTTGGTGAAAATACAATGTCAAGATACCTTCCGGGGTACATACAGCAGAAGGATAACTATGGTGTTCACAGTTAAAGGATCAAGAACCCAAATGATAGAAATATGGATTGGTTTGCACCTCCCTGTCTTTCAAAACTTCTTTTTCTCTCTTTCTGCTTTCATTTTGTTCTTCCCAGTGCTTGTCCCTCTTTCCTTACCTTCTCCAGAAGTCTAGTTCCCACTCAGAAATGTTTTCAGATTTCACTCTGGTTTAAAATACATAAGTCCCTGAGAGAGGGACCAGACCCATTCTCCTGTTTTCACTGAACCAGCACACAGAACCAGACTGCTTTTTGTGTTCTTAGGAACCTTGACTTTGCTGGCTGAAGACTGTCTCTGTTTCCATAGAAATGCTTCCCCTGACCACTGTGGTAATATCTTGGGGGCATCTGTCATTCTCAGCGAACTGGACTTGAAGGCCTTTAAACTTTGTGTCTTTAACCACTGTTCAGTGTAATAAAGAAACGCAGGAGGAACACTGATGTTTCTGGACATTAGTTTTTTCGTAACCATGTGGCCAGTAATAGTTTGTATTCCAAATGCTCAATCCTAAAACCTGTCTTCAAAGAGCACAGTTTACAAGGAATGTTGAATGAGAAGGATCATGCTGAGACCCTGCAGGTTTATCTGGTTGTGGAGGACAATGTTTTGATTAGTACAAGGAAAGTGGATTGATTTCAGTGGGTACATTTGATATCATCATCCCTGCTTATCACTCAGAGTCTCACATGTCCTGCTGTGGTTTCTCTGTTCAGCGATGGAAGGAATACGCTGAGCTCAGCTGAGTTGTTAAAAGCTGGAAATCTCGTGTCGTTTGAGGTGTACCAAGGCTAACAGATGTATTCTGTAAGGCTGGGAGATCTGTGCCCTTCCAAAAGAGCAGCAGAGGACCAGGCAGGGTACCCTGCCCTCTGCATCACACAGCCGCTCCCTGCTGTTGCAGGAACAGGTACAAACAGTGCGGGCTACCCTCAGTACAGAAGAATCTTTATGCAAAATGCATAAGGTAATTCTGTTTTAATACTACAGCACTAACTCATGCTAAATACCGGGTATAGCCCAGCTTTTAAAGAAATATTTCATTGGGTCAATCACCGTGATGTATTCAGTAACAACTCTCGTGCTCAAGGAAACAAATACTGAACCCTTATTAAATACAAAACACAAATATTTTGTGTCACTGAGGTTTTAAGAATTCCAACGGGAAGTTTGAAAAGAGATTTGCTTAATGTTTACTTAGAAATCCCCAAACACTTATCTCCCTTCAGCACCTAGTGCAAATAATAAATTATACATGTGTATATGTACCTTATTGCTTGAGACTACCAAAGTATCCTTTACAGTAGTGCTTTAAACCTTGCTGTGGCCATTTGAGCCCATATATTGCTGACATCTTAGGAACCAATTAAGATTGCCAAAAATCATGAAGTCCCTGATGCAACAGTGCAGAGAACCCAGCTCCCCTGACTTCCTGCTTTTATGGCATAATCAACTGCTTCTGCCTCCATCTCACTTTTGTCTTGTCCTGATTTCTAAAGCCTCAGTTTAGCTCCAGGGTTCTTTTTGCCCCTGCTTGTTACTGCATGAGTGCCACTGCTTCTCAGGCTTTCCTCTGGGTTTTTGGTCATAATCTGCATTGCATCTTCCTTTTTCTTTGTTTCCCCTTCCAAGTACTCTCAGACGCCATAAATCAGAGGTGAACTTGTTGCACTGGTGAATCTGACAGAGCTATCCCAGCAGTGTTGAAGCTGGGCATACAGGTCCTGAACTGGGCAGCTGTGATCAGTGGCTTTCCCTCATCATCTTAATACCTTGGCCACTGTTTCACCCTGAAGTGTGCCTGTCAGCCTGTACAACACAGGATATCTTTCATGCCATGCTGCCAAATCCTTCTTTAATACTGTGTGTGACATTATAGTGCTTGTATTTCCTAAAGTCTGTTCACCACTGCCTCATTCTCTGCCACTGTACCCATCCAGGCAGTGAGTTGAGAGATTTTGCCGACTGCTCTCATCTCATTTCCCTCCTTCTGTGGTGCTTGCAGCCCCTCCAGCTGCCTGGAGTTAGTCCTGTTCTCCAGCAGCAATAGCAGCAGTGAGTGCTAGAGACTGAGGAATTGTGAAGAAGGATGCAGGAGCTGCTGTCTGTATGTAGGCAGGGAAGGGGACTTGGCGTAGATTGTTAATACAGCTGTGTCATCATTCCTTTCTCAAAGTCTCTCTGGTTTATAGAAATTATTATTATTTGTTCTTTTCTGGGCCCTTCCACACAGTGTCAATGTTTTTGGTTTTACTTGGTTGCTCACAGCATCTTCTGGCTATTGCAAAGTCTCATCCTTTCAGATTGAGCCTTTACCTTCTCAGGGTCTGACCTTGTGTGCAAATTCAGTCTCGCACAGAAGAATCTGGAATTATTATGTGGGAAATTAGGATTACAGAAACGAGTGTAATATCTTGTGGCAGGGAAAAGTGATTTTCTTCTGAAAAGTGATTTTCTTCTGAAGTTTTCATTTTCTTAATAGATTTTGCATGCTCCCACCCACATACTCCCAAGCAACAGCTCATGCCACTGATGGTCACTGGTGTGCAGGATCACTTGAGTGCAATGCTGTGGGACAAGGGACATTGGCTGTCATGGCTCAAAGTCTCAGTGGTGGCAAGAGACTGATCTGGGACTTGCCATTGATTCCCATTAGGAATGCTGTTTGTGATCTTTTGCATTGTTTCGTTTCACCCTTTATAATCTTAAGTAAAATTCTTTAATTTCACATTTCTCTTGTATTCCCCAGCTGCGCATCTAAAGGCTTCAGTTTTCTTCTCCATCTTCTTGAGACTTTTTTTTAGGTCTTTTTTTCCTCTTCATCATTTGGATTAAAACCTCATATAGTGTCCTCTATAGCAATTAATGCACTGTTTTCCTGTTATTTCTTATTTTGTATTTTCTTTGTGTGCTTGCACATATGCACACTTAGAGCCATACTGCCTTTATCCTAATCCTATTTTTTTTCCAAATCTTTGCATGTGAAGGGAAAGAAAATAAATAAATATGTGCAAGTCAAATACCATGGATTACAGACAGGAAAAACTCAATTTAGCTACAGTTAATGAACTCAAGCTATTGATAAAGTGTTCACATGAAATGAAAAAGCTAAATTGTTTTGTTTTTTTTTTTTTCATAGAATTATTGTCAGATTGTTTTGACACATTATCAGGTACTACTTGGAAGTGCACAGTTGGAATCCAATTCCCTGTGCTGTTCTGATAACCGTATCAAATACTGCTGAGATTATAAAGTACAGTAAAGGGCATAAAATGGCTGGAATGTAGATTCCAAGTCAACAGAGAAAAAAGAACAAGTTTTTACATGTCTATTTAGGAGAGAGTTGGGACAAGGAGGGTGTGGAATCCCACTGTGTGCCAGGACCCTGCAGAGAAACACAAATATAAAACAACATCATTTAGCAGAGAGTGTAAGTCAGGGTGAAATGCTACTCCTGGTCCTGCTGAGTAAGGAAATCAATGGGACGTGTCCTGAGGTCAGATAATATCAGCAGAACCTGCAGTATTAAAATTCTGCCCATCATATGCATGGCTATAGGTTATTAATAGTCCAAGAACAGCACAGTTTGGGTAGAAGGATTTTTGTAATAGGATTTGAAGTAAAAATCTTCTAAGCTCAGAAATGCCTGGTGAGAATTAACAAACAAAATGAAATATTTTTCTGCCCTACTTTCCTTGCTTAGCTATTCCTGTGCAGACACATGAAATACAGAAAGCTGTGAAGCAGAATACTGGTCTTATTAAAAAATCCTCACAGATTCAGTACATTTTATGGGGTCTGTGCTCTAATCCCCTTCTGCCTCCTTTATGGCTCTCAGCTGCTCTTTAAAATAGTTGAAGAGGTTTAATTTTCTATCTGGCTACATGAGACATGGCACCTGTGTCATGGCAAAGACCTGCAGCCAAAAGTGCAACTGCAAGGGGGGTAAGAGTAGAGGGTACTTAGGTTTTTTGCCCACATTACTGAGTGAAGTCTTTCACATTTGTACTAAAAGCTGCATAGGTTCTGTGATGGAGATTTTCATCAAGAGAAGGAAAGAGGGGAAGAGGAGACTGAGGGCAGACCTCATAGCAGTCCACAAATTCCTTATGAGGGGCAGTGGAAGGGCAGGCACTGATCTCTGCTCTCCAGTGACCAGTGACAGGAGGAGAGGTTTAGGGAAAGGTTCTTCACCCAGGGTGTGACTAGGTGCTGGAAAAGTCTCCCTAGGGAAGTGGTCAAGGTACCAAACCTGCCAGAATTCAAAGGGGATTTGGACCATGCTCTCAGGTACATGGTGGGATTTTTGGGGTGGTCCTGTGCAGGGCCAGAGAATTGCAAGTCTAAACAAAGACTAATCCTGTGACTGCCATGAAAGGCTGGAACCAGATGTGCAGATGTTCACTCCACAGTGTATCTGGCTTGTCTGTCGTGGCAGGTGTGGTGAATACAACCTGTATCCAACCTATATTTGTGGTGGTGAATTCCAGAAGCCCAGAACAACACCTTCATTGTTCCTTTAGCTGCTCACCCATTCTACAGCAAGGAATTTCCATGATATCTAGATAGTTCTGCCTTCTCTGGCTCAGTGAAGTCTGAGCCTCTGGCTGCAGAAAGCATGGGACTTTTGTCTGACTGCACCAGCCAGAGGTAGAGGTGATGATCTGCTTCACTTCTGTTTTAAAAAGCATAGCTGTAATTATTTAATTTCCTGGCAAATTCAACACTCACTTTGTCCAACATTAAGAAAAGAGTAATTAAGTAGTTAATTCTAAAATATAACCTTGAAAGGGAAAGTCACCGCTACACTTTTAAGTCTGATTAAGTAGAAGTTCTATTAATTTGAGAAATTTAGGGCAGCTCTGTAGAACTCAGTACTGGAGCATTTTGGGTCTGATTTTAGATTGAGAAAATCTGTCCATCATTTCTGTGCTGCTTTACATATTTAGCTTCAGGAACAAGTTGTAAGCTGCTGCTGTGTAAGAATGTCTTGGTGGTTTGGAACAGACCCTTGTAGCTCAGAGCTAACCTTCCATACAACTGGTGTAGAGATGTGGAGAGAGTAGGAAGGAATTCTTCCCTGTGAGGTTGCTGAAGCTCTGGCAAAGGTTGCCCAGAGAAGCTGTGGCTGCCTCATCTCTGAAAGTGTTCAAGGCCAGGTTGGATGGGGCTTGAAGCAACCTGGGATATAGTGGAAGGTGTCCCTGCTCATGAGATGAGCTTTGAGGTCCCTTCCAAATCAAACCATTCTGTGATTCTATTATTCTGTGTCATGGAGAAAGAAAGGACAGAACTGTGACTCAGATGCTGGAAAAAATTTTGAGAAACGTGAACATAGCTTAGTTGTATACATTGGATGATCCAACCATCCTCCAATTGTGCATTATAGCTTTCTACTTGTGTCTTGGGGTGTCTGGAGCGGCTGCAGTGAATGTATATTGGAAGGCATTCCTGTTTAAGGAATAAGCACAAAACACTTAAGTCACATTGAAATTGTCACATGGGACTGAAGTTGCACATGGATCTGCTTTATTGAGAGAATGCACCTGATATTGCAACCCAGTTATAGGTTAATAAGTTAATGCCTGCTTCAGTGTTTTGAAAATACCAGGAAGCAGAGTGGCACCAGATGTGAGACTGGTGAGTCTGGGCTGGGCTCTCTCTCCTTCTCTCTCCCTCTCTTGTGAAAGGTCTGCAACATTTTAGAAGTGTTAAGGATGGATTAGGCAGGCTTGTAAAAGAAAGTTGCAGTGAAAGTATCTGTGAATAACAAAAGCATGAGTTAACCATTCAGTACAAGAGGTAATCCTGTTAGTACCTCAGCAGGGCAACTGTTGAGGAAAGGAGATTTTCACAATGTTGTTTTGTGGCTCTGAACTGAATATGATTGTCCAAATACAGGGCTCAATAAATTAAGCATTGAAATCAAAGCTTAAGATATGCATTTATGACTTAAATTTATCATCCTGTAGCTTGATGTACTTTCACGGATTAAGAAAATTCATGGAGATGTTATTAGGAAATGCAACAAACCTGGAAAAGTCATTAGGTGAGCAGGAGAGCAAGAAAGTGCAAATGAAGGAGAAAACACCAACCTCCCAAAAAGCAAAATCTGATCCAGCACAAGGTGTGCAGGTTACAGTTAGGGCATTGACAGTCAACACTTTTAACAGATTCAAAGGCAAATTCAGGTCATCCTTAAAACTGTGTGATTTCAAACCTACAGGATTGCCAGCTCCTTGTCAAATTCAAACCAGGCAGATTCAGGTTTAGGTGGTTAACTTCTAAGATACACTTAAGAGTAAGCAGGGAGAAAAAACAAAGCTAATAGATGTAATTCAGTATATGTTTTCAAGAGCGGGAATACACAGTACTCGGGTACTTGCATAGTCTGTTATTGCACAAACCTGATCTCTTTTGCCTATTAAAGAGAGGCACTGACAGGCTCTAAAGAAAATGCCTTTGGTCTTTCTCAGCAGTGAAGAAGGTGACTGTTCCTCATATTACTCCTTGCCTGTACTTTGGATTCTTGCCCTCTATTTTTATACCCAGGTCTCCATTTCCATTGGTTCCATGCCACTGTTTGGTGCTTAGCTTCCTACTTTATCTGAATTGTTAGACAAAAATGAAGGGAAAAAGAGACATCAGCATACCTTATCAGCAACATTTTGGAACACAGTGTGTTTCTTGTATAACCACAAGGACAAATGCAAAGCTCCTGGGACATTAAGAGGAAAAAATATGAAAAATCAAAATAAAGGGAGAAAGTGAGTGGACATTCTGAGGCTTATGATGAAGGCACTTTTTAGGGAGTTGAGGACAGAAGTTAAACTCCTTAAAGCAGAAAAAACTAAATTGAGCCTTCAATTCCTGGGCAATTGCTCAAATTCATTTATGAATTCATGTATACATATTTGGTTAAACATTCAGATACAGTTTCAGGAGGATCAGAGCTACCTTGTAACCTTATCCTAGTTCTCCAACTCTAAAGAGGGGCGTGAAACACATGTGAATGTAAGTATGGAGTAAGGCAGTAGCCACAGCTGAGAAAAATTAAATTATAATCACCTGGAAGAGACTAGTTTGACTACAGTGTGTCTCACAACCAGGTCACTGAGCTAAAATTTAGTGGTGAATGCGTAAGATGAAGAATCACTACCTGCATGGAGAGTGGTAAAGACTGTGGCCTAAATAGAGACAATGGTGATAAAGGAAAACACAACAACCAAAACCTTCAAGAAAATATTTGGCAGTAGAAGTAGCACTTACAGGCTTGGTGGTGACTTTAGAAAGGTGACAGTGATATTTTGTCTGTATCCAAGTTGTTAATGTCCTTCCATTTAGAATGGCACAGTATGTGACATTATAGGCAATGAATTACTGAAAGCATTTTTAAGTCATCAGAAAAATTTAGCAGAAGACAAACAGAATGAGTCAGAGAGATCCATTCTTAAAATTTAGACTAGAAGTGAGAAATAATTTAATCTGCTCTGGCGATCAGGAGAAGAAAAGAAATTTTTTTTGGTGTATCTTTGTGGTTTATCTGAATTTAAATTTTTAACACCAATCCCTTTCCAACCCACCCCTTCTTTTTCTTTACATGCCACTTTCTAGAACAAGCAAGTACATGACTGCAAAGAAATTGTGACCTAAATACAAACAGGATTCTTTCTGGCTGTTTAGCAGCCTTGGTTCCCATAACAGCAATGTTTTAAATAGTCTGGCTTCAGATACTTGTGATACAAAAAGAAATTCTCACCAGTTAGATTCCAAACAATGGGAAAATTGATTTAAGGAAAGACACAAAAGAACAGAGCCAATCCAACTGACTGATTTGTCACAGGACTTATTTCAAACATGGGGGAGGCAGGTTCCAAATGAAAAGATGACTTGTCAACAAGTAATTCAAGTGTGGAAGATGATTTGAACATAGGAGCAGAGAAGTTTGGTGTAGAAATAAGTAATTTGCATTACCTCAGGGAGGTATTTTAGAGTATTTTTAGGAAAAGTGGGAATTCCACATGCCCAGGAAATTCCATACAGAGAATGTAGATCTGCCTTTATGTTGCCTTATCTCTAGGCAGTATCTTCCTGCTCTGATAGTGCTTGAGGCATGGAAGTTACAGAAAAACCCTGTACAAGTCCTCTTCAGAGAAGAGCAGAGGGAGGACCTGACTAAAGTAAGTAGGTTGCAGAAAGCCCAAGAACATGAAGTGAAAGATGGAGTTGAACTGAAGAAGCAGTGTGAGTGTCCCCTTAAAATACCAAGGTTTTTTTTTTCCATAGACCTCATAAGTACCCATGGGCTAGAAGACAGTGCTACAGTCACCCATCTCACAGGAAAAAATTGTGTATAAGAAACTGCATAAACTCATAATTCCCTTACAATTTACCAGTATTTTCTACTTTGGTTGATGTAATCTGGCCCATGACTGATGGATGTTCCTTTGTCTGGACTTGATTTAATTCTAAGGCAGACAAATTGCAGGCACCAAATACGAGCAGACATAGAGAAAATCTAGTTTCTTCTGGAGAATGATAACACTTACCTATTTGTTAATGGCTAAACTATGGATTTTTTGGAACATCGTATTTTTTGCACACAGTTGTATCAGGCAGAAACTGTGTGTTTTAATATAGTATTCCAGCAATCTCTTTGCTGCTAAAAATCTACGTGCTGACAAGTACATGCAGAAGTCTGGAGTCCAACGCTTGAAGATGGTGTCTTTCCACCAGTTCACAAAGGAGCTACATCATGACACTGAGTCATTGAATCTGATGTTTAAGGGATATAAGTTCCTGAAGGTGAAATTATTTACAAAGAAGTAAAATGTCTTTTCAGATGTCAAAACACCATGAAGTTCTTCAGTTTGGACATTGTATTTTCACATCTTCCTGTTTTCTAATGTCTTTCTCTCTCCTTTTGCTTTGTGAGACTCAGAAATAGCCAGAGGAGGGACTTTGCATAGTGTTCTGCAATGAAGCAAATTGAACGCAGATTTATTGCTGCCCAAGCAAACTTATGAGATTCTTTTTACAACTTTATAGGAAATATTATTTTTACAAGTGTGATTTGCAATGGATGAACTTTTCAAGGGCCTAAATACCTGCAGAACTATATCTGTGCATAACTGCATCATTACAAGAGAAAAATCTGCACAGACATATTTCTGTGGCACTGCATCAAGCTGCTACTAATTCAGGCATATCTATATGTAGAACTGTTTCGAGGAAGACTTGCACAGGAATGTGGGGATTTTTCCCACTAAAATAGTTATATTACTGTAACTGCTGGGATAGATATGTATCAATATATTACTATCTTGATATATACTTGATTTTTTTGTGCAGGACTTGATAAAATCAGTATTCTTTGCCCCACCTGTATGTTTGTACTTGTACCATTTAATTTAGCCAAGCTAATTAAAGTGGTACAGTTTTTGTATGTCAGCAAGCCCAGAGGCCTGTGTGTATAGATACTGCATCCAGGCAGCATCCAATCACTCGGGGGGTTATCAGGTTTATCAGCTGTTTTTGCTGCAGGGATGAATTCTGATTCTCTTGCTTGTATGTATTGTTCTGGACTTAATGGGTGCATTTTTCTTTGGTGAGATTTGAAGGTGTTTTAAAATTTAATGCTTAAATGAAATTTCAAGAAATCACTGAAAACAAAACTCTGGGAAAAGGAAAACTAGGAAGCTCTTTAGCCTTGATTCAGTTGAAACTGAAATTTTATTTTTCTGCATTTCACTTTTTGTCTTTCACTAGAAAAATCAATATTACTACAGACTAGATCCTAAAGTGTTTTCTCAATGGAAGGTTTTCCTGAGTTAAAAATTATGGCCTGCAGGACTGACTCAGCATTAACATTGAAGATGATGAAAATAACTAAAATTATTCTGACCATTGATGAATTTTATATAGATTTAAAAGGACTTGGGGAACATTTAATCAGAACAGAACACATTTCGGTTTATCACTTATCCATTGCAGAATAAACTTCATAAAGCAAGTATTTTGAGAAAGACTGTGACATTTGTACAGTGTTGCTGTAAATAAGCCTATAGTATTAATTTATACAATGATTATCAGAGTAATTATTTTATTGGTGCTATAAAACTTACAAAAAAGGCAAGAAGCCAGACAATCCTAGGTCTTACAATTCTGAAAATGGGACAAAAATTTTCTAAGAATTTGAACTTTAGAGACATGTTTGATGGGAATGAAAATATTATGGAATATGTATGTATTATCTCTCTTCAGTTTTATGTTCTGTGGTGTTTTGCAAAACTTTGGTTGTGCACAGTCTTAGCTGTCCACTGAGAGACAGGGCGTGAGGAAAGATGAACCAAGGCAATGTGTAAATAGGAGGGGCAGGATTTGAGGGTTCATCAGCCCTCCCTTGCTGAAATACTTTACAGCAGAGCCTGAATGTCTATCGATAGTAACTCACTGAGATCCAGAAACAGTGTGAAAGATTCCTTGCTGGTATTAAACACCCCTGATTGCTGTGTTTCATTCACACAGTGAGTAAAATCCACTTTGGCTAGAAAGCTATTGCCTACACAGATGGGTTTTATCTTCCCACCACCTCCTAGCCATGGGCATTGTCCATTTCCTGGAGAGTCTTTATCAACATGTTAAGGCAGGGCTTTAGATGTTGCCAATGTTGCTTTGGCTTGTGGCCCTTTGTTGTTGTTCTGTATGGTTGTTAGAGGACTTTGTGGATGTACACCTGGGAGATGTGGGCCAGAGATGATCCAGGGACTGTCTGGGTGAAATCATTATGTGATTGCTTGGAAAACAGGGTGTGTCTCTTCAGGCTTCTGTCTTACATGATGGCTGCAAGCTGGTTTGACACAGGGCACATAGTCCATGTATGTTAGTGCTGCTATAGCTTTTATTTTTACAGCTTGCAGTGGCATATTGGGTTCTTTGATGGGTGGGGTTTTCTTTTTTGTTTTGGTTGGTTGGATTTTTGTGGGGTTTTTGTTGTTTGACGCTTTCTCTTTTTTTGTGAGACTGTCAAGGCATTTTGTTCTGGATCTGTGAATATTGTGATCTTGAAGGTGGGTACCTGGCCAAAAATTTGAAGTTAATTTTTTTCCAAGTGTTTGGCTCCTGACAACTGGTTGAAATGGGCAATTTTCCAGGTGTTCTAGGCACTTGGCATCTCTATCTGCACTTGTTGGTCTGCACAGACCTACATTTATCCTACTTTAAAATATAAACAGTGTTGGGTGGTTTGACAGCAGTAATTGCAGATACTGGAATACTGGGCATATTAGAGTAAATATGAGGGCAAATATTTGGGCCACAAAAATGGATGGAGAAGTAAAAGAACCATCAGCCAAAATGGGGTAATGTTGTCTCTTCTCATAGGAGGAGCCACAGATAAAAACTGATAGACTGGTAATAGTTCTTGGTGGTGCTGAGTCAGAATTAGGGCAGTTTTGCTCTGGGATGTGTACATCAGATACATTACAGTGAAAACTATTGAGGTTTATAGTGTTCTCAAAAGTTAACCCACACAGTAAGGGGTGCCCAGGCCAACAAAAGCAATGAAAGATGTTTTAGCTGAATGTTGGGGTCACCCTCTTTCCTTGATAGATCAGCCCAATCTAGAGAGAATTTTTTGGATGTTCCAAAAGACTTTGTGGGGAAACAAAGGGAAAAAACCAACAGGGAAAGAAACACTAGTAGAGAAACAGTTTGTGCATTGGGTAGTAGGTACAACATAGTTGCACACCTGGAGGACTATATCCTAGGGTTTTTCTCATTAAATCTCTCAGCTTAGTGACTTAGGTGTTGTACGAATGAAAGCTTAATTCTACTGTCTTTGCTGGGATTTGTGACATTGGGGTAAAACTCATTGCAGGTGCAGCATCTTCACGTCCACTGCTGAGTTTATTCAATTTCATGACCATTTTTTGTCAGTCCTCCGTCACAAGGGTAGAGGAAAAAAACCCTGTAACTAGAAAACAGATCATGGTCCATCCTCTCTGCAGCTGCACCTGATCACCTTGAGCCTATGCATTGCGTTGGACGAGAAACTGAAGCTCACCTTAAATGCTCATAACTCATGGGTGTGACTTGCAGAATTCTCTGAGCCGAGCGGAGGAGGATGGAAGCAGCGCAGGGGTGCCCACAGAGGTTGGGCAGGGGGATGGTGCTGCAGCAAGAATGAATCTCCGAGGGAGCAGAGGGGCAGGTCTCCAAGAAAGAGGTCGTCAAACCTACTGCAGCAACGCACAGACGGCACCAGACCTGGCTGGAAGCCCATTTTTTTTCGGAGCCCTGCGCTGATTTAACCCTCTCAAGCGGATATTCTTTAGCGCTGCAGCAGCAGTTCCACAAGTGAATGCAGTTATCAGCTTCCCCAGCCGCCTCCCCGCGCCCCCAAAGCTTCAGCAGCGAAGCCAGGGCGGAGACACGGAGCGACGGGGACGGCACGGGAGCCGCGCCTCTCCAGGCTCCTTGGCCCGAGCCCGCGGCCACCGGCACCGAGGGTCCCGGGACTCCGCGGGGCCGCAACACGTGGGCGCGGGCGGCGCGGCGGGGCGGCCGCGCGGGCTCCGGGCGG
>WBMZ01007825.1:0-16730 GCA_013400975.1 Atrichornis clamosus | reverse complement strand
ACCAGACGCTGGTCAGGTGAGTCTGGGGCAGGAGGGAGCATGGGCAGGGCTGCTGGGTGCTCCTTGGGCCAGGGACGACTCCGTCCCCTGCAGCATGTCCCCAGCCATCCCTGTGTCTAACCCTGGCCATGGGACAGTGCCTGTCCTTGCAGCTCCTCGCTGCTGGGTGCTGCCCTGGCCACACTCTGTGCTGCAGGTCCTGGCTGCCCTGACAGCAGTGCCCTCGCCCTCTCCATCCCCCTCTTTCCCAGGCAGTTTCAAGGCCACACAGATGGTGCCAGCTGCATCGACATCTCTAACTATGGCACCAAGCTGTGGACAGGGGGCCTGGACAACACCGTGCGGTGCTGGGACCTGCGGGAGGGGCGGCAGCTGCAGCAGCACGACTTCAGCTCCCAGGTAGGGCCGGGGCCATCTGGGAGCACCACGGGGCCAGGTGGGACCTGCCAGGCCCCTGTGTGAGCCTGTCTGTCCCCTCAGATCTTCTCCCTGGGCTACTGCCCGATGGGAGAGTGGCTGGCGGTGGGGATGGAGAGCAGCAACGTGGAGATCCTGCACGTCACCAAACCCGACAAGTACCAGCTGCACCTCCACGAGAGCTGTGTCCTCTCTCTCAAATTCGCCTCCTGCGGTAGGCACGCCTCTCCTGGGAGCCTCTTGCTCTGGAGCCTCGTTGGATGCTGCCTCTGCCTCTGCCTGCATGTTGGTTGCAGGGCTCATTGCGCTGGGGGCAAGCATTTGTTCTGGTAGCCAGCCCTGTTCCCTGCGGATGACACCCGTATCCATCAGGGAAGGGGTGTCTGTCCCTCCTGGGGCAGTGCTGGCTGCTGGAACCAAACTCCCCTCGATGTTCCCTGAGCTCATGGGTGGCAGAGACGTGGCTGCCTTGTCCCCAGCCTGTGTTTCACAACCTGGGCAGGCTCTGCTGCTGGGATCCAGCTGCTGGGCCTGGCTTGGTGACGTGAGGCTCCTTTGTCCCTCCACAGGGAAGTGGTTTGTGAGCACGGGGAAGGACAACCTGCTTAATGCCTGGAGGACACCCTATGGAGCCAGCATCTTCCAGGTGTGGGGTGTGCACAGCCAGCAGGGTTGGGGGCTCCTCGGGGTGAGGCTGCCAGGGGCTGCCCACTACAACCCAGTACAACCCAGCTGTAAATGTGTGTCAGCAATAACGAGCCCCATAAACAAACTCGTCCCTGCAGCCTCCCCGGGTGCAACTCGGGCCCCCCAAGGAGTGGGGGGTGGGATCTTGCTGTGGGGCTGCCTCTTGTGTTTACCCCTGTTCTCTCCAGTCCAAGGAAACCTCCTCCGTCCTCAGCTGCGACATCTCCACGGACGACCAGTTCATCGTGACTGGCTCAGGGGACAAGAAAGCTACAGTTTATGAGATCATTTACTGAGCCCGAGAGGTGCCAACTGCGGGACAGGCGGGTGTCCACGTGGGTGGACAGGTGGACTCTACCTGCCCTACTGCTGACTTCCCAAAGAACATGCAGCCAGTGGCTGTGGCATCCCAGCTGGAGGAGAGCGGAGAGGGGTGGAGGCAGCCCTGGGACCGTGGCCAGGCATCGTGCAGGCTGCTGCTCGGGGTGGATTTCCTGGGGACTTTCTCCTTGTTTTGTTCTTTGTGGGTTTCTTTCTAAATCTAGACTGTGGGAGTTGGAGGTTGGGGGGGGGAGGTCTGGCATTGTTAGGGGTTTTGTTTGGGTGCTTTTTTATTTTTGTTTAACTTTTTTGTTGTGGGGTTTTTATTTTGTTAAGGCCATGGGCTTGCCAGGGTGGATGGGTTCTGGCCTCACTTCCCTCTGTGCCTCCCAGGGTGTATTTAATAATAAAAACAAACCAAAAAAAGGCAGCTGTGCCTTGTCCTGGGCAGTAGCCTCGATGCTCTGTGGTGGTGGGATGGAGCCAGGTGAGACCAGGGCTCGTCTCCTCTGGCCACCACAACTGGCTGCTCCTGTCTTGGTGCTGAGGGGAGCCTGAGAACTCCTGTGGGCAGAGCCCAGCCTTGGCCCTGGATGTGGTGGGGAGCAGGAGCCAGAGGAGGTGGTGCGGGCACAGCCCGGAGCGTGGCGGCGGCTCTGCGGTGCCGCCGGGGGAGCAGCCTCGGCCGCCGCGGGCTGCCGGGGAGAGGCCGGTGCTGGAGGAAGTGGTTTTTGGCGGAAATGAGATGCGAGCACTCAGCGCTGCCTTATCGGCCTGGCCTCCCGCCAGCACTGCCGTGGGGAAGCAGGGCTGCTCCCAGGAGGGCCAGGGCTGGCAGGGGAGCAGCGGGACGGCGGCTGCGGTGTGGCGGCTGCTCGGGGCTGCTGCCCCCAGCCCAGCCTCCAGCCACAGCTCACCACAGGCAGCACAGAGCCAAGGCTGCTGCTGCTGCTGCTGCAGTGCCAGAGCTGGGGCTGCCGTGGCGGGCGGGCAGCCACCCCTCTGCCATGCTGGGAACGTCCTCCCCTGCGCTGCTGGCCAAAAGCAGGACCCCCAGGACACGCTTCAGAGCCCAGCCCTTGGCACAGTTGGCAGCGCTGGCTGGCAAAGGCCCCTGCCCATAAGCAGACCAGCACTTCTTTTGTTCCTTTTTATTAGTAAGGGATTGAAAACATAGTTAAATACATTTCTTTACTGATAATTTACAGCTGTTTCTGCAGCAGAAAATGGGTGCCATTAACTCAGTAGCAGTAATTCAGGAGACACGCTCTCGCAGGCTTTGTCCAGCTCCCCGTGCAGCCAGTCTGAGGGACACACAGGGCCCAGGCTGCCCAGCTCAGTCCCTTCCCAGCTTGGGGGGATGCCAGGCCATACCCAGCCCTCACCTCCAGCCTCATGCAGGAACTGGGGCAGGAGAATGGGGCCGGAGCCTTGGTTTGGTGTCTGAAAGCAGAGAAGGAGGGAGAACAGGGCTGCAGGAGGGCAGGTCCAGCACTGGAGGTCTCTGTGAGCCCTGGTGGCTTGAGGCAAGGCCTGGCCCCTTTCCTGGTGGAGCAGGGATGGTGACAGGAGTCAGTAAACCACCTCGTACACGGTGGCCTTCTTGTCGCCAGAGCCCGTAACGATGAATTTGTCGTTGACAGAGATGTCACAGCTCAGGACTGACGAGGACTCCTTAGACTGAGAGAGAGGCAGGAGGTGAGAGCAGGGCTGGTGGCTGGAGCCACCGTCACAACCATTCCCCTGCACAAATGCCTCCCCCCACCTGGAAGATGCTGGCTCCGTAGGGTGCCCGCCAGGCGTTCAGCAGGTTGTCCTTCCCTGTGCTCACAAACCACTTCCCTGGGACAGGAGACAAAGTGGGTCAAGGTCTGGGACTCCATCCAGGGGAGCTGAGCATGGGGCAGTAAACCAAAAGGATCAATCTGAGGCTATGCACAGCCCAGGCAGGAAAAATGGCCCTTGCGTACCACAGGAGGCGAATTTGAGAGAGAGGACACAGCTCTCGTGGAGGTGCAGCTGGTACTTGTCGGGTTTGGTGACGTGCAGGATCTCCACGTTGCTGCTCTCCATCCCCACCGCCAGCCACTCTCCCATCGGGCAGTAGCCCAGGGAGAAGATCTGAGGGGACAGACAGGCTCACACAGGGGCCTGGCAGGTCCCACCTGGCCCCGTGGTGCTCCCAGATGGCCCCGGCCCTACCTGGGAGCTGAAGTCGTGCTGCTGCAGCTGCCGCCCCTCCCGCAGGTCCCAGCACCGCACGGTGTTGTCCAGGCCCCCTGTCCACAGCTTGGTGCCATAGTTAGAGATGTCGATGCAGCTGGCACCATCTGTGTGGCCTTGAAACTGCCTGGGAAAGAGGGGGATGGAGAGGGCGAGGGCACAACTGCCAGGAGCGCCAGCTCCCCAAGAGCCAGCATCGCCCCCTGCCCTGCCCTCTGGCCCCAGCCCTGGACTCACCTGACCAGCGTCTGGTTCTGCAGGTCCCACACCACGATGTTGCCGTCGCTGCAGCAGGAGAAGCAGACTTTGGCATCAGGGCTGATGGCCAGGGCGTAGCAGGCGGGGGCAGAGGAGGTGAGCTCAGCCTTGATGCGGGGCGTGGGGGCCGCCAGGTCCCAGATGGACAGGGTGCTGGCCTCCCCGCCCACGATCAGGCTGCGGCCGTCGGGGAGCAGCTTGCAGGAACGGATGTAGTTGTCACGGTTCTGAACGGGGGTTACGGGGAACAGGGCCAGGGGAGAAGGAGCTGATGAGCACACAGGGAGACACAGCTCCTTCTCTCACTGCAGATGGGAAAGGCCCCTCTGTCCCCTCCCCTGGAACAGGGGCGCATTCCCCTTGCCAGCCCCACCCCAAAGGCCCTTCTGCTCCTCCTCCTCCTCCTCCTCCTCCTCACCAGGCAGTCCAGCTGAGCCACGGCCGTCTTGGTGCCCGGCTGCCCCACGTCCCACACCTTCACACAGCCCTTGCCCCCGGTGTAGACGTGTCGCGTGGAGTTGCTGATGGTGACAGCACAGACCACCTCGCCGTGGCTCAGGGTGTGCAGCTGCCGCGCGTGCCGGGGGATGCCAGAGCCGATGAGGGCGTCGGGCGGGAAAGGCACCGGCTGCATCTGCCCGTCGGCGCTGACGTGGAAGGAGTAGGCCCTGCAAGGGAGCAGAGAGAGGCCTGAATGACTCCTGGGTGATGCCCTCAGGCAGGAGGTGACCTCTGCGTCAGCCACACTCAAGCCAGGTGGACGGTGCCCCTTGCACTCTGGCTAATGAGGGGTATAATTACACAGCTCCTCGTTACCACCTGCTGTCAAGACTGAAATGGCAGTGTTGGACTCAGAAGTGGAGAGCAACTCCCTCTCTGCCCTGCCCTGGGTGAATCCTTGGGAAGGAGATGCTCCTGGCACCCGGCTCAGCCCCTTGCTGCCCACCCTCCCTGCAGCCCCAGCGTGTGCAGCCACTTACGGTTTCCCTCCAGGGATGGTGGAGAGCGAAGAGGAGAGGCTGGAAGCCCTCAGGTGAGGGTGTGACTCAAACGCCACCTGCACAAAGCAAAGGGCACATGAGGAGCACAGGACAGGACATCAGCGCTGGGCTCCTGCACACCCTGGGACCGGGCCAGCCCAGCTCGATGCAAGGTCCCTGTGCTCTGTGTCCTCCACATGCAAGTGACAAAGGCCAAAATGGGTTCCTACAGACACCAGTGGAACCAGCAGGGGCTTCTCTGAGCACACTGAAGCCTCCACCAGACCCGCAACCCAGCCGCCTCTGGAAGGGAGCCCTTCCTTTGGCTGCACCCCCTGGCTCAAGCCCCAGACGTTGCAGAGGGACTGCACACACCAGCAGATTTGGCCTCTCCCTCGGTGACTTACCATGGGGGAGCGGCCGTAGAGCACCGCGCTGCTGACCTGGGGCGAGAGGTGGATGCCCATGTACAGGCCGGGGGCCGGCAGCTCCCCGCTGAGGGCGGCGTGGGGCACCATCCCGAAGGAGGACGTGTAGGGGCTGGAGGTGCTCAGGGGGCTGCGGAGAGCTGCACGAGGAGAGACCCGCGTCTTGGCCCTGGCCCACGGGCGCGAGCGGGCGTCACCCCGGGGAAAGGGGCACCTGGTGGCAGCACAGCCGCCCCGCCAGCCCCCACAGCTGAGCCTCGAAGCGCCCAGCTTCGTGTAGCCCCACCCAAACGACAACTCCTCAGAGGAAAGCAAGGAGCCCCAGAGAAACCTCCTGCCCCCTCCCCACAGCTAAGAGCTCCGTGCATCAACACACCACCACCCTCGGCGGGTCTGCGCCCAGCAGCAAAGCGTCAGCAGTCCTGTGGCAATGGCAGAGGGGCTCATGTTGGCCGCGGTTGGTAGGTCTGATTTTGTGGAGCAAAACAGCCCTGCTGATGGCAGACAGGGTCCTGCCTCCCCCCATCCCAGCGCCACGGCACTGCCACAGCAGAGCACGGCCCCCGCGCTGTCCCTGGACACTCACTGACGGTGTCGGTGGTGGGAGCCTTGGCCGGGGGCGGCCGGAGCGGGACGGCCGAGCTGGGCCCGGGGCCAGGCGTGAGGGAGTCCCGGGCCGGCGAGGAAGAGGAGGGCTTGGAGGTGGGAGCGCTGGCCACAGAGTCGGTCTGTGCGGCACAGGAAAGAGCAGCTTCAGCGGGGGCCCAGGGGCAGCCTTCCCCAGCACCACAGGTGGGACAGCAGCCTCCTCCTGCAGCATGGGAGGAGCCTGGGATGGGCTGCTCCTGGATGGAGCTGGACAGGGACTGGGCATCCGGGGCCCAGCCCCCTCTCCTCTCCTTTGCCCCTCACATTGTCCCCACAGCGTGGCACAGCCACGGCCCCACTCTCCCCACTGGTGCAAATGCCCCACGCAAGCTCTGGGTCACCCCAAACTGCCACAACCCTGCAATGCCAACCAGCACGAGACCCCACAGGGCTGTGACACATCTGCTGCTCCCTCAAACAAAACTCCTCCTGCATGGGGGAACACCCTCATGCCCAGCCTGGACCGGGAGGACGTCTGGCACGGCCTCTCCGATCCTCACAGCTACTTCATTCCTTGCTTTTTTTTTCCTCGCCTCTCCTATTTCTTCTGCTTTTTTCTGTCTGGGGATTTTGTCGACACCAGCAAAGGAAAAAAAAAAAAATTAATAACAGAGAAAAGCTACGTGCTGTGCTGGCAGATTGCTCAGGGCGCTTTGTCTGCTCTAATCCGATTGTGCTGGGGAGCTGCTGCTCGCTGCTGCCCGCAGCCCCCAGCTGGCTCCTGACCCCAGACGGGGGGACATATCACTCGGTCCCTGCGGTGGCTGGGAGGCCAAGGAGTGGCAGCAACATCCCTCCCCCTTCCCACATGCTGATGTTTCAATCTGAGCACCGGACTGGTGCTTGGCAAGGAAGAAGGAAGAAAAAAAAAAAGAAAAAAAAAAAAAAGAAGAAGGAAAAATCAATTGCTGCGAGCAGCTCTGGGGAATCCTGCAGGCAGGCGGGGGGAGAGCACTGCAGAGCCTGTCCTCTGCCCAGCAGCACTCGCCCCACTCCGAGGGCAGGGCCCTCTGTCCCCAGGGTGGGGGGATGGCAGTGGGGACAAACCACGGGCGTTTCTGTGCCCGCCTTGGGCTGCAGCAGACTGGCCACAGGGAGAAATTCAGGGCCATGCCCCTGGCCCCACATCCCACCCCCAGCCCAGGTTGCCCACGTGGCTCCCTACCGGGCTCTGGTCCTTTGGCCGGAGGGGTGTGGTGCTCCCGCTGGAGCCGATGGACGCCGGGCTGTCCGGCATCTCCCGGCGGGACGGAGCCAGGCCGCTGCTGGGCGAGTGGCCAGGGCTGCCGGGCTCCGAGGGGGGGTCCTGGGGGAAGAAAAGGTCCGTGGGAAGCAGGAACCCCTCTGTGCAGGAGGGCAGGCATGACAGGGACCCTGGGGAGCCACCCGGGACCACCAAGCCGCCCCCAGCCCTCGCTGTCCCTTCAGCCTGAATGAGGAGCATCCTCTCAGAGGCCTCTGTTCTGCTCCCCTGGATGAGAAACTGCCTCCATTTTTCTCTTTGAACAAAATGAGAGGTGACAGCAGGTTCAGAGGACACTGGTGGCCACGGATGCCTTCACGAGGAGGGATGGTGATCAGCACACATGAGGAGCTAAGACAGGGCTGCCATTTCAGAGGCAAGGCCACTCCTCAGCTCCTGCACTCCTATAACCATTCAACCAGGCCTGTGATTTTTATCACCATAATGACACCACCGAGTAGCTTTTGTTAAGTGTCATTTTCTGCAGAAATTCCTGCTAATCTTCCTTTCAGGGCTTGTATTTTCTTAGGAAGCGGCAGGAGGAAAAAAGACCTCACGTGTTTTCCCTCCCCACTGTCTTCTAGGAAAGGGACAAGTATGTCCCCGAAAACTTCATCTCTACCAAGAACAGTTGTGGCTGGGATCAAGTTCTGTCATGTGTGCCTCAGCCAGGGAAGGTTATACCAGAAGCACATGGCAGTTCCATGGCAAAAGACTGGAATTCAGTGTATCCCTGCACTGAGACACGGCCGCAGGTGTGTTAAAGTGGAGGCTGGCAGGGCAGGAGGTGGGCTGGAGGCCTGGGGCTGGCAGGGCCAGGGTGTGCTTGAGGCTCCTGCCACCTCCTGCCACCTCCACCCACGGCAGCTGCCAGCAGCAAGCCCAGCTCCCTGGAGCTCTCATCCCAGCTTATCAGCCCCCCCATACGGGATGCTACAGAAGAGGGGCTGAAAGGGGATTGTGAAGCAGAGCCAAGCCTGTGGCTGGCAAAGCTGAGCCCTGGCTGGCATAGCCTTCCCAGAGCAGTGGGAGTGGAATCAGCCTTGGCTGGCACAACACATGGGGGCAGGGCTGGCACGTGTCCTGGCTGGCCACTGCTGCCCCGCAGCAATGACCTGGAGCCTAAAGAACCCCAAAGCTTGGGAACCAGAGTCAAACCCAATGCCTGCAGCTGGAGCAGGGTACCTTGCAAGGCTCCAAGGGTCAGGGCTTACCTCATCCACCACGAGGTTGTAGTCACTCTTGTCCCCATCGCTGTCCTGCAAGGAGGCAGAAACCCGGAAGGGCTCAGTCAGGACAGGGCGAGGCTGGACCAGGCTCTGTGCTGTGCCCCAGCGTCCCAGACAGCACAGAGACACACTTCCTCTTGTGCATCACTCCTCATGGTCCTATACCATGTCGGGCTGGCAGCAACCCAGACCTCTGGCTGAGGGCCCTCTTCAGCTGGTTTGTTCTAGCTCACAGGACAGGGCAGGCACGGGGCTCCCCAGCCACCTCCCGGGCCCAGCTGCCCCAGCCACCCTCCCTGGTGCACTCACAGAATGCCCAGGCAGGTCCTTCTCCTCCCGCTTCCGCTTCAGCCCCGGCCGCTCCTCGTCCTGCAGGCTCTCGGGAGGGGAGGAAGAAATGCTCTGAGGCAGAGGAGGCAGAGGAAGGTGTGTGAGCCACTGTGAGGGCAGACAGCCACACCTCACCTCTTGGGGACTGTCACCACCTCCATCCTAGCACAGCATCTCCCCAAAACCCCAAAGCCAGGAGGTGAGCGAGGCACAACCCCAGCACTGCGGGAGGGAGATCTGCCCCTGCAGGGACAACGAGGCGTGGTGGAGTGGAAAATCCCCGTGGGAGCCGTGTTTACTTCACCTTAACCCCACCATGTGGGGCTGGGAAGCAGGATGGGGCCCAGCAGGAAGGACACCCCTTCCCCAGATGCTGCTGGCAGCTGCAGGGGTGTCACACTCCCCCTGGCAGCCCCACGCTTGGGATAATGCAGCCAGAAAGTGATGGAGGAGAGCATGGCCCACCCCGGGGCTCCCTGCTGCTGATTGCTCCCAGCACAGCAAGAACAGTTTTGTCCCCTGTGCCATCTCTGGAGAGGCACCTGGGTAGTCAAGGGACCACAAACACCTTCTCTACTTCTTCCTCTCCCACCTGACTGCCAGCCCAAGATCAACGCCAACTGCTCCCCGACGGAGAAGCTCGTTAACCCTTCCTTCCCCTGCCTGCACCAGGAGCTGAAGCTCTGGATACTGCAGAGCTACTGTGGAGCCTGGGAAAGGAGTCACAGCTCTGGGACTGGGGGGATTGTAAAAGGAAGGGGGCAGCCAAGGACTGCAGAGGGGCTGGCAGCTCTGGGTTTAGTAAGGAGACCTGTTCAGAGTGATTCCTAAACTGGAAACTCCTTGAAAAGGACAGAGCTGGTTATTTTGGGAGCAGCCCTTGATCTTTAGATCCTTGCATCAGCAAAGACTGAATTGAGGTGGCCCAGAACCTTCAGTTACAAAACCCTGATGCAAACAGAGCCCACCCAGGCCAGCAAAGCTCACCAGGCACCCCCATCCCTTCCCAGGAGCCAGTGGCCAGCTTGGAGCACACTGGAGATGCCATCGAGGCCAGCTGAGGCCACCAGCCTGCCACAACTTACCCGGCTTGGGGTGTGTTCTGGAGCCAGGCAGCAGCAGGGAGAGGGTCCCAGGTCCGTGTCAGAGGCAGAGGGGAGGGAGAGGAAGAGGCTGTTAATGCCAAGGCTGTGCCCCAGGTTCCCCAGGGCAGGAAGGAGAGGGGGGCACTGCAGGAAACAGCGGGACATAGGCTTAAAAAAAACAAACAAACACACCTGATTTCCCACCTTGCCCACCTGAAGTGTGGGTTCTCTGTTGTCTAATGGGAGGTCAGCACACTGGTATTCCTCAGGGAAGCAGAGGAATCTCTATCCACCCACCTACTTCCAATAAATTATCCCAGCTTTTGAATCTCTGCCCTAGACATGACCACAGGTCCAAAGCCACCAGGAGGGGAAGAGCTGGTCGGCCAGCTGAGATCCCCTGAATCACACCCATCCCATTTCCTTAGGAAGCCCTGCTTGGAAACCCTCTGAGGCTTTTGTACATGCACAGCCAAACAGGTCCACCGCCCCGAAACAGGGAAGAAGTGCCAGGCATTTGCTGCAAATCCGAGCACAGAGTTGTGGGCCCTAACCCATCCCCTCCCTGGCTGATTTGAGCTCCTAAAGATCCACCAGCGTTTGGAGAGAACAAACAAGTCCAGGTCTCTGCTGGCAAAAAGAGCCATGCAGGGATGGGAAGCTGAGGGATTCTTGTAGGCATTGCTCCTATGGTCTGGAGGGGGGCCAGATTCCTGCCAGCAGTCCTGCACCCCTGGCTCAGCTGGATTCACACCAGCTCTGGCTAACTACGGCAGAGCACTGGGAATTAACCCCAGTCAAATGGAGCATTTCAACCTTTTCCTTTTTTTTTTCTTTTTTTTTAATAAGGAATGGCCCTCACCATGGCCAGACACCCAGGCTGAGAAAAGTTCTGGCTGGAGGCACGGACTGCCCAGGCTCTGAGGGTTGAGCAGGCTCAGCACAGCACAGCACAGCCTGCTTTTATTCTCTCTCTGGACTTTGTTTTTCTCCTTTGTGGAAGCCATCCTTAAAGAAACACGGACAGGATTTGAACTGCGGACAACTGTGTGCAGGAGCCCAGAGCAGCCCCCGACAGATTCCTGCTGCTCTTTTCACCACCTTGAAACCTTACAAGCCAAACCAGACCACGAGAACCTGCAGCAAACCCCACCCAGTGCCCAGCTTTGCTGCTGCTCTGGGGTCCTGACCCAACTGCACTTCAGTCACTGCCTTCCCTGGGGGAGTCTGCAGAGAAGCATCACTCCTGCTAAATCTGGCTGCCTGTTTCTAACCCAAAGAGCTGCCCAGAACCCCTCTCCTTGTCCCAGCCCCCATCTCAGCACAACCACATGATGCCTGTGCTCTGAAAAGGTGACTCGAGCTCAGAGCAGCCTCTCCTTTGTGCAGCACTTCAGCAGCAACAGGCCATGAGCAAGGCTGGGCAGCATTATTAATTTGGCCCAGGCCTGCCTGTAGCATTCAGAGCGCTGATTTAACGATGATTAAATATTGATGATGTTTGTAAGGCACTTTGTGATCCTGACAGGAGGAGGTACCCATATGGACTAGGAATTAGTGTAATTTACAGGGCACAACACACGCAATAAGGCTTTGCTTTCTGAATTCCTTGCCCCAGGCCTGTGGCTGTCACAGTTTCTAGCAGGGGCTTGCAACAGTATTTTCCCTAAAAGAAGTCTCGACTTCGGGTATCAGATCTTGGTGTAAACCCTGGTGTAAACAGAGGGGGTTTCCTTTTGGTGGGGACTTCACACCCTCCCAGCTGTCTCGTGGAGTGGGGGGACCCTCATACAGTGGGAACACCCGGGGGAGCAGGGAGTCCTGTGCGTGCACACAGAGGTGCCCAGAGCCAGGGCTGCACACACAGCCACACACCCTCACTGCAGAGCAGCAGTTCCCGGGTCAGAAATGGAGCCAGCACCTCCTGAGGCTGCAGGTGTTTCATGAGCTGGATTTGCCATCCCTGGGGATGCAGCAGCCAGGCACTGAGGGGCCCTGGGAAAGAGGCAGAGCAGGCAGCAGGATCCCTGCACACACCGCCCAGCACTGACTCAGCCAGCCTTTGAAGGGTTAATCCAGCTGTGCTTCTCCCCCTTACCTCTGTTCTCCCCATCCGGGGCCCCTCTGTCCTCCTTGGTGGCCAGCTGAGCCTGTGCCATCAGTGCCCCCGAGAGGGCCAGGAGCCCCGAGGTGCCGCTGGCCGCGCTCAGGCTAGAGGGCTGCATGCTGGAGGGGTGGGGTGTCAGCGGGAGGGGGGATGCGTGGTGGGAGAGGTGCTGAAGCTGCTGCTGCTGAAAGAGAAAGAGCAAATGGTCCTGGATCGGGAGGAGCCAGCGCAGCCATGCCCGGGCCCTCCCCTCCCCGCGCGGGCTGCGGTGCAAAGCGCAATGGGATGGGACGAGGACGAGGAGAGGGGGGCAGAGCTGTGGGGGCTGCACAGTCTGGGTCACACCACCGCCCCTTCCACCCGTGGAACTGCTGCGAGTCCCTCCCTGCTGCACGCACGGCCCCAGCACACAGCAGAGCCCAAGCCATGGCTCTGCCCCGCTCTGCTCGGGGGCTCCAACCCAGCGGCAAACCCCTTCAGGGCAATGGGCTTATCAAAGTGGTAAAAACCCTGGCTTCCCCCATCACTGCAGGGCCCCAGGCAGGGAAGAGCCTTTGCCCACAGCCAGGCAGTGCAACTCACCCCGACGATGCTGTTGAGCTCCCCCATGGTGACCTGCTTGGCCCGCTCCACTGCCTGCAGGACCTGCTGCTGATGCTGGGGAGGAAGAGCAGGGGGTGGTCACACCGTGCTCCTGGCTGGAGGGAGCACTTGGCTCCACATTGTCCCAGCTGCCCAGGGCTCCCATCTCTCCAGCCCTGATATGGAGGTTTTCTCCCCAAAAACCTCCCGTTGTTCTGGCTGGACTTCGATTTCCCCTTTCCCAAGAAGCCCGATGCACATCCCCTGCCTCCTCCTTACCTCTTGCGTCAGAAAGGGGATAATCTGGGCACAAATGGCACTCAGTCTCTTGACAATCTCTGCCTGAAAGAGGAAGCAGGTATCAGGAGGGCTCTGAGCCCCATCCTGTCCCCCTCAGCAGGGGGAAAAGCAGCCAAGCATCCTGCAAACACTCAGCCTCAGCGGAGGAGTTAAACTCTCCCCGCCCACGCCCTCTTGGCGGAAATTCTCCTGCCGCCTCTGCATCCCTGCTGGGATTTCCCGAGCCGCTGCCAAGGGAGGACTCTGCCCAGGGCTGCTGGACCCCCCTTAGGCTGCCAGGCACATGGGAGGGAACCCACGCCTAAATCCCTCCGTGGACCCAGGCCAAGGCAAGCTTCAAGCTGTCAGTCCTTTCGCAGCCCAGCTGGCTTTGCTCAGCCCGAACCCACGCTGGCTTTGCGGGCTGCCGGGGCCAGCGGGCAGGGATGGAGGGGAGCCGAGCCACAGGCGCTGGCAGCGAGCCCTCCGTGTGCCTTCCCTGCCTGAGCACCGGACTTAAAGCCAGGGCAGAGCAAGCGGGACGCAGAGCTCCCACAGATTCAGCCCTCTCAGCATCGCACCAGCAAATCCTGCAAGGCTCTGCCGGTGGTACCCGCCCTGAGCCGGAGCAGGCACTCTACTTCCATCCCCATCACGCCCTGGGACAGCTGGCAGCTTCCCCTGCTCCTTCCGAAGGGGGAGCAGAGGCACAAAGCACTGCCGGACCTGCCCCTGCCCACAAGGGAATGCAGCAAACCTCTGAGGAGAGGCTGTGGTTACAGGCAAACCCACAGCCCAGCTGCCTTCCCACCAGGGGAAGCGGCACTTCCCAGGAAAGGGGCTGTGACTTCCAGCCCAGCCTCTCCAAGAGAAAACCCAGGTCTCCTGGCGAAAACCCGATTCCCCTCCCACTGCAAATCCACCCTGGGACTGGCTGCTCTGAAGCGTTTTATCATCTCAGGTTTCTGACAATCCCTGGCGGTGTTGCAGAGGTCAAACCGCGCTGGGAGCCAACAGAGAACAAAGGGAACATTTACCTGCTGTGCTCAGAGGCTGCTGTGCCCCGGGAGCACCCCAGCACCCCGTGCTCACCTGCAGGTCCCAGCTCCTCCCTCAGCCACCGCCACGATGCCCACACAGGACCCTGGGAGCCAGGGACCCCCCTCCTCCAGCCCTCTCCTGCCCAGGCTGAGCCAAAAGCTGGACCCAGGTGGGCCAGGGCTGCTGCTTCTCAACCACTTGGCCATCACCTCTATCACCCTGTGGGCAGAGTCCCCGGCCCCACGTGGCTTGGGCCACCCCTGGGTCCCAGCCCCATCCCCACCCCCGGGTCCCGGCCCCCGCAGATCTCGGAGCACGAGAGGGTGGCAGGAATGTGCTCGTGGTCTCTACCACACTCCCTGCTAACAAAAGGAGCAAACTCGGAGGGGCTGAGCCAGCTGGAGGGATATGGCAGTTGACTTGCCACTTTGTCAGGCATTGGTCCAAACTAATTTCCCTGGCAGAGAGCCCATGATGACTAGATTGATAAATCTGAAGAGGGAAAGCAAATTAACGCTGGAACAAAAGGGGAACCAGGGAAGGGTGAAAACACTCCGCTGGCTTTGGGAAAGGAAAAGGGGATTAAGAAAAAAGAAAAGAAAGACAATCCATTTGCCTCTGGGCTCTAGCTCCTGCTGTTTCCTCCATATCCCTCCTTCAAGTGGGGCCCCAGGGAACCACTGCAGGGAGGCACCAGGGCTCACAGCAGGGCTCTGAGCTGTTCATCTTTGGGATGGCAGGGAAGGGGCCCTGTCCCAAGGAAGTCAACAACACATCCTGACAACTGCAGGACCCCTTTGCAAGCCAGTCCCTCGCACAGAGCTGTGACACCTCCCACGCCTTTAAGGCTACGCAGGGACAAGGGAGATCGTTTTCCAACAACGCCTCCAACCTCGTGCTCTTCCCCACCATCCCCTGGCACTGGCCCAGGCCCCACTGCACTTACCTGCTTGTGCATTTCAATGTTCAGGCCGTAGGACATCTCATAGTACTGAGAGGAAAACCACAACACAGCCTGGTTAGGAGCTGTCCAGAGCCACTGCACATGACCAGCCCGAGGTTTGACTCGCTCCAGCCCACGAGGAATGGCTGTCCCTCACACCGTGGGCTGAGACCCCATGCCAGGAGCCTGGGACAAGGCAGGGAGCAGCACACCTGAGATGATGACTCCGAAATTTCTGCACTAGTTTAAGCCAGAAGAAGCCAGTCCTGCTGCCCCCCCACACTCTGTCCTGGCATGGCCTGGCCCATCCCATCCCACTGGGAACCTGGACTCACTCCCTGACACAGCTGCCCACCCACCCAGCCTGTGCACAGCAAAGATGACAACAAGTTACCCCTTCTCCAGCCACCAGTGACTCTGCCAGTGGTGCTGACCCCCTCCCTTCACATCCGGGGAGAAAGGGGAACCAGAGGACCTCCTTTCTTCCAGCAAAGCCTATTCCAAAGGTAGCAATCCACTTCTGGGAATCCCTGAGCCTCCAGGACGTGGGCAGGGATCCCAGCTGATGGGTGAGAGCAACACCCCAGCCTCACAGACAGGGCTGTCTTCACCCTGGGGATGGGGGTTGCCTCCAAGTTCACGTCTTTCTGCCTCTTGGATGGTGCAGTTTGGGTTCCCTCTTTCCCCAGAGGGGCCAGTAATGTCAGGTGCTAAAGGAGAGAGACCATCCCCATCCTCCTTCCTTCCTCCCAGCAGCTCCCCCTGCCCCTGGCAGGTTCTGGTGCCCTGTCTTGGAGCCTGTTAACCCCTCACTGGCAGCTGTGGAGGGCTCCTGCCCTGCTCCTTCCCCTTCCACTCTAAGCCTTGGAGCACCAGTTCTAAAACACCCACCCCTTGGGAGACAGACAGGGAGGAGTGGGGAGCTCTCTTAAAAGGCTCAACAGAAAAAGGTTAAAAAAAAAAAAGAACATTAAAGAGACAAAACCTATGGCAGGATTCCTGAGCTCAGGCAGCACTGAGACAGCAGCAAAAGAGCCAGTGTTGCTAGGAATGGTGATTAACTCCTCCCTCACATCTCCCCAGTCCCAAGGTCAGCGCTGGGCAGGGCAGTGGCCCCTTTGGGTGAGTGGCAGCAGCCCAGGATGCTTCAGGGGAGGCAGGGGGGACAGGGTAGGGGTAGCTCACCATGACATAATGTCTCTGCATCTCTGTCTTCTCGCTCACCAGCTTCTCACATTCCAGCTTCAGGCTGCAAATGGAATCCAGGGTTTCCATTCATGGCCTCAGGTCTTCTGCCCCATCCCTCCAGGCCCCATCCCTGGGATCTCAGCGAGCTGGGCACACCTCCTGCCCCTGCGGGCTCACGGGGCTGCGGGGGTGTCACACGCCCTCCCCGACTGGTGTTGCTGTCCCTGGGGCACCTGCTCCCCACGGCTGTGCCGTGCACACACCTGTAGCACCCACCCAGGGCTCTGTTCCCTCCGTGTCCCTATACCCCGCCCAGCCGGAGGAAACAAACAGCGGCTGATCTTCCCCCTGGGACCCCCACTCAAGACCTGGCTACCCAGCTGAGGGTTTCACGCTGCCCCTCAGCCCAGACCCCTCTCTCTTTGCTCCGCAGGTGCTCCCTTCACCAGGCGCCTTTCTCCATCTCCTCCTTCCCCACTTTCCCCCTGCTCGAGCATCCCAGCCTCCCTTGTGCCCACGGTCCCGTCACACCGCAGGCGCTCCCTCTGCCCGCAGCCCAGCCCGACCCCCGGCCCCCGCCCCACCTGTGGTACTGCGCCTGCAGGAACTGAAATTCCTCCTTGATGCGGTCGCAGATTTCCAGCACCGAGAACTTGAAGGGCTGCCCGGGCTGGAGCGGGGGCTGCGGAGAGACGGCCCGGCTGGAGGCTGCGGCTCGGCCCCCCGGCCCGGCCCGGCCCG
>WBMZ01007824.1:0-38072 GCA_013400975.1 Atrichornis clamosus | reverse complement strand
CTGCCTTTCAAACTAAGACAAATCCATTTATTAAATCTTTTGTTGCTTCTGAAGATACATTAATGTAGAATTATCAAGCAATTTTTTTTTCCTGAAGGATTCAGAAGCAGCTTGTAGAAATGAGGATCGGAGCACGGCTCTTATTTTAGTCTTTTGTGATCAGCTGATGCATTCATATTCCCTGTTTGATTTGGATCAGTGATTTGGTTATACATTTATGTATTATTTTTGCAGTACAATGCCTGCGTATCTGTTCTCTAGCATGAACAATACTGCATTCCACATGTAGTCTTAAATTATTCAATTTCATTAGCTTGCTGGTTTGAAAGAATTGAGTAGAGACGTACCTATATTGCCACATGTCTAATGAAAAGTTACATCATGGAGCTAAAAGGAGACAAAATTTGACTTTCAGCCCTTGCAAGTTTTGAAAACAGCCTTTTAATCTAAGGTGTAAAAATTCAGAATGCAAGATAATGCAAGATAATCCTTTAAATTGCCCCTTATTAATTAGAAATCTGAACTTCCAGAGCTCAACATTGTTGTAGAAATCAACACGAAATTAAAAAAAATGATTAGGGCCTGAAGAAATCTGAGTCAGAGATTAAAATCATTCTGGAAAGTGGTTGCATAAAATTTTGGTCTAAGGATATTATTTTATTAACAAATTAGAATGAGCAAAATGTATATGCAATTTCATGTTAATATCAACTATATTTAAAAAAATAATAATGCGCAATTAGTTACTGGAGGTTAATTTATATGACACAAAAACACTGGTCATGGAACATTTTGAAAGAGTTGTCTTGTTTCCTGTATATGGTTCTCTTTTCTTGTATTCATGGATTAATACCTCAACACAGGCAAAATGAAAGGTGGAGAAAGACTTCAACTGAAGGAAAAATGTTTTTAAGAAGTCTCTTAAATGTCTTAGAAGCTTTCCAAGGGGGGACTAGGTATAGGCTTCAATGCAGGAAAAGCTAAAATTAAGTGAATATTCAAGGTACTAAATCAATTTAGAAAACAGCTTAATGCACCTGTGAAAAAGGCAAAGAAATTGTTTGCACTCCCCTAAAATAAATGTTTAATTCTCCTGTCTGTATTGCTGCCTTTCTGGAAAACAGAATAAATGACTCTTCTTTCCCAGTAAACCTGTGTCAGATGTAAAAGACAAAGTGTCACACTTCATTGTTTCCATGCCATGAGCAGCATTTCAACTAAGTTATCACTGTTCATTCTGAACAGGCCTTTCCACAGGTCTGACTCATTACGGATTTGAATTGAATTATAGAGACACTGAGGCCTAGTGGTTTACATAAATCAATATGAAAGGCTAGAAAACCTGTTTTTCTTAAAAGTGGTCACTAACATTGACAAGCTAATAATTTAAGACAATGTTATTTAAATCTAATTTACATGATATCTTTATACATATGACAACTTAATCCTGTGGGTTGTTTTTTTTTTTTTTTGCTGTAGAGTGATATGCTTCTGCTTGTGTCATTTCTAAAGAAATCCCTGCTCCTGAATGAGTATGGAAAGCTATAATTTGTGAGAACATTTTACAACATACTATTCATGGGGAAAAATCACTGCATGGAATATTTAATTTTTATTTATTTGGGGAAAAGAGCTATAAGAAAGACCCCTTATAAAAGACAAAAGATGTTTTATGACTGCTGTTTGTTTCAAAACGCAGTTAACAGTAAATAATTAAACCACAGTAACAACTAAAACCGTATTCTGTAATAAGAGAATAAATATTTATGTTGTTGTTCACTAGCAATGGGCACAGAATAAGAAATAAGCACATTGGTGTGTAAATACAAAATTAATTATGTGTACTGTGTCAGAAAGCTCTAGCTGTAGGACCTTATATTGCTGCTGGCTCATGTGCATTTACCTCCCACACATGTTAGATACATACACTCACAGGAGAACCAGTGAGTCAGAGGCTTGGAGGATGATCTTTAATTAATCTTATCTGAACTCTATAATGAGCAGGAAGAAAAAAAGGATAGATGCCGAGAGTCTTCCAGTCTACTTATTTTGAATCAGCCTCTGTATGTGCTTTTCTTTTTAACTCGAGTGGAATCTGTTGTGCTAACTTCAACAGTCTGACTCTTCAACAGGAGGATGTATTTTGTACATGTGAAATGAATCTGAATCCACTGTATAACTTTTAGTGGGAAAGTGTTACCTTTACAGATATTTCCAACATACCTCCAAAAGACTAGAAAATTATTTTCATATGTATAAATCTAATTTTACATTTTATCAATGGGTATATATTGGCTTAATGATAACTAATTTCTAGTTCAGGGAGTGAATTCTGTTTAATTGGATCAGAAGTTGACTACTTCTATGTAACCTGTTTTCTGTTATTTGAGCAGTCGTTGTCAAACATCAATGCCTTAGTTTTCTGAAAAGTGTGAAAAGTAGCAAATCCTGACAAAACGTACGTTTTGGGGGTTTTTTTAAGTGGATGCATGTTGGTGTACCTGACAGTGACTGATACCTCCTTGTATGCATCTGCTTTGTGAATCATCTTCAGAACGGCTGCTGAAATAAGATTTTAGATTTTCTCTACATGAAAAACAGTTAATGAGTCTCACCTGCAGGAAATAAGTGAGGGTTATGCAAGAGTATTTAGGAATGTTGGATATGTGTGTTCAACAAGGAGCAGCAGAGAAATCTGACCTGTTTGGAACAGTACTTTCAGCATACAATTAATCACATTTTAAGGAAGATTTTAAAGGGTGCTTACAATGACAAATTCAGAAGGGACATCTATATTTAAGAAAACCAGTTGTAGATGAAATTGAATCCCACGCAGTGAATGGGATTCAGCTGCTATAACATAGATGTTATGAGAGATATTGCCTCTAGCCACAGATACAAAAGCACTTGCAACTCCAGTGAATCCTTTGCCGTATCTGCCAGCCTCTGCAGGTTGCACCCTAGGACGGTTTTAGGAAGTCAGAAAAGACAGTAGATCCTGTTTTCAGGCAACTGAATCTTGCTTTGTGTCTCCCTAAAATTCCTCTTTACTCAGCATTAAAGTTTTAACTCTGCAAATAAATTTGAATTGCTGGGCAGATGAACCCAAGAATAAAAACCAAACCAAACACAAAAGACAATACAAAAAAGTCAATGAAATCTATGAAATATAACTAACCCTTTGGCTCAGAATTGTCACTGAGGCTTGACTTGTGTAGGATGACCAACTGTTGCATAAGACTTTAGTATTCAAAAATCTGATTAATTTGCTCTTAAATACAAACTAAAAATTACACTGTAATTAAAAATTAGTAATGAGGTGTTTCTCAACGTCAATAATCTGTTGCTTTGCTCAATTATAAAAAATTATTTCAAGGTTTTCAATGTTTTAAAAAGATGGGAAAAAAAATGCTTCAAAACAGCAAAACTCATAGTAATATAAAGACCTAAATGGGAAAAACTCAAAGAAGGTCAGTCATGTTGCTCTTTGATATAGAAGATATGTGCCTAAGGATCTAGAAATGTAACAATGTGGCTGTGTTTTGACACCACTAAACATTAAATAGAATTGTCTCTGACTTATTTTTTCATAAATTTTAATAACATATTTCAGTTCTATTGTTTGGCATTAAAGGTAAATTTAGTAGGACCTTTCTCTGTCAACTGTGCTTAAGAAATACTAAATATTTTATGTAAACTATATAGCCGGTGAGCAAATGCATCTTTTCACAATAAACATGAAATGGAGAGACTTCCAGAGAGTACCAGATTCAAATATATTCTCTCTTAGCATGCAAATCACCTGTATTACATAAAGTTGTCTACTTCAAATATCACAAGTTCACACCATCAGAAAGAAGAAAAATTTCCCAGCTCCAGAAAGAAGACATATATTATCTAGTAATCTTACTGGATTTTAAGCCACTTTGGTGATGGTGACATATATCCACTATCTGTGACACTGAAATCTCCTATTTGTTTGTTTTTCCCAATTCATACCTCTGCAAAAAAAGGTGACAAATAGCACTGAATACTTTATCACTCACATCAAGTAAGGCCCTCTAGTTCTTGTGAGTGAGGAAACAGCGAATAAGAAAACTGTACCCACCATCTGCATGACATATATATTTTTGCAGAATTCTACCTTAATCCAAGCTGTCTCTTTACCAGGTTGAATTATCTTTTCCTGTTCACTCATTATATGAAATTCATTACAAAATTCGTTGCCATTCTCTTTACCTTTTTCAGATCTATTATATAATTTTTGAAATGAGTAGGATCTGGTTCAATGTTCAGATATGCATGTATGCCAAGTACTTAAACTCTCCTTTGAGTCAATGGAAGTTAGCAGGCAAAATGGGCAGACTGATCTGATAAACTGCAAAAGGACTGACTAAATTTGAGATCTGTTTGCATTTCAGAGACACCTATGTGTATAAGACATGAGACCTGGGAAAGACACATTCCTTTTCTGTGCCAGGGGACAGGAGGGTTAGCTTCAGCAGGGTCAGCTAGCCCATATGTGGACATATGTGTTGCTTGTGCTCAGGTGAAGTGTTCTCCCAGATCAAATGAGTGCAATGGGAACTTGCCCTCCTGGCACTCCTATTGGCTTCTACACTCAACTGTTTAAATCCTCACCTCAGTCTTTCCCTCCCTGCCCAGCCCACACCCTCTTCCCCCGTGGAGCAGGTTAAAACTACGTGCAATGTGCAAGATATTGTCATGAAAGTAGAACTTCCACCTTATACACTTGTATAGAATTGCTATTTTAAACACTTTCCCCCATGTTTTGTTGCTGATATTTAGGCTGTTGTCCTAACGGAAATAGTTGGTATGATTCTGTCAATATTCTACTTCCTTTCTAAGTATGCTTCCTTTCTTGAATACCTGAAAACAGAGGTTGTGAAGGTAAAATTTGTGAAAAAGGTGACTAGATATTCCTATCCAGATGTTCATATGTCTAAATCAGAATGATATTCAATGAAGATACTAATTTTTATTAGGCCTCAGCATGGGGAACCACTGATTGTACTGGCTAAAAAAAAAAAATTCTGTTTAAACCACGTAAATTAGAAGGAAAATATGGCCACTGAGAATAGCTCAGCTGGTTAGAGCACAATGCAAATAAGACTGAGGTTGTGGGTTCAATCCCTGTATAAGCCATTCACTTAAGAGTTAGACTCAGTGATCATTGCGGGTCCTTTCAACTCAGAATTTTCTGTGCAATTCTGTGATACGGCCTTGTCTTCTGTTACAAATACAGACCTGCACTGTTGACAAAGTTGTTTAAAGCATTTTAGACTTTTTTTTTTTAAGGTATATTCTAGTAAATAAAAAAAAAATATTGTGGCCATGGATTGTAGAATTCTGGTAAAAGATGTATCTGTTTAGCCTTGCACAAGAAAAGTATATAGAAGACAGAATAAAAAGGAAGAGTTGCTTTGTGTAAGACAACAGGTAATATTTAATCCACATACAGGGTTCAGATATGGTAGGATACATAACTCTTGTTTTCTGCCAAAACAGCTTTTCATTTTTCTCAAGAGGTTTCTAATTCAGTAATTAAAACTTAATTATCAAATTAGTGAACAACTTTTTAGAGCATAATTATCATATTAGCTAATAACTTCTTAGCATCTAGACTCTTAATAAAACAAAATATCTGCATATAATTGATGAGCCATCTAAATCCAGACACTGGATACAATTAGTGCTAAGTTTTGGCATATAGATGGAAACAGAGTGAAAGTATGTACTATGAAAGAATCATTTGCACATCTAGATTGCAATTTAGTCATTAGGAATATAAACACCTTCCCTTTCATGGAAAAGATAATTGGGTAATTATTAAGAAATATGAGTGACTGTCTAATGTATCGCAAAGGAATTCAGGATCTCTGTGCTTCAGATCAAATATTTTAAACTTCTTGGGTATGACACTTTCCCCCAGCCCCTCCAATAATAACACTGCAGGTTATGAATTTAACACTGCTGGTTTATCACTGGAGACGTGAATCAGTATCTCTGATATGCAGCACACAGAAACAGACCCTCTCGTGCCTTATTAAACATTTTTACTTGTTTACTTTCAAGGGCCCACTGGAATCTGTTCTTAATGGGAGTGTGCTGTTTATTAGTTTCTGAATTATTAGTTTCTGAAACACTCAACTTTCATATACATTAACATGCTTTTGGTTGATATTTATCACATTAATTAATTACTTTAGATATGTGAATATGTGGCAAAATTTGTATGTTTGTTGTGTCATATTTAGAAGCTAATTTAAATTTATATTTCTTGATATTTATGGAATTGATATAGTAAATTTCATTCATTCCTTTTGAGAGTTATGTCTAAATTTCTTCTGCTAATCTTATTTGCATAAGTCATACTGAGATGGTTATTTATCTTGGATCACATTACAAAACATATAAGCTTCACTATTGCTGTAACTTATGGAATCGGCAAGTTCAAGGAATCTGAACCAATGTATTTTTGAAACTTTAAATCTCCCCAATTTAGCAGCAGAAACTCCTAATATCTCTACTTTTGAAAAGAGACTTTTGTTATTAACTTCCTCTTTTATCCACACTAACACTTAACAATAGCACTGAAGATCCATCTCTTTCTTGCTCCTTGGTATTTCTGCTCATACTATTTGCTCGTTTCTGTATTCACAGTACCTCTCTTTTTTTTTTCCTTCCATGGCTGAAGACTCAAAAATGTAATCATCCCAGTTTAGTGCAATCCAAGCAGATCATACATTAACGACACAAAAGTGGAGATTTTTCTAAATAACATTCAATAACCCACCTTGATCTTCTGAAAATTGCTTCTAATTATCGAACCCTTATGTTCACAGCAGCACATACCATATTTTAACCAGGATAGTAGTACTTTTGGCAAAAATGATTTTGATGAAATTGTTGCTAAGAAGAAAAGATAATGACCTGATTTCTAAGAAACTCTCTGATGTAAACATTTTTGGAAACTGAACGTTTGAGTACTGAAGTGAAACAGTAGTAATTATAACAGGAAAAAGTGCTTGTCACATTTAAAACTCTTAACATCAGTCTGATTCTTAAGTTGCTTTTTTAAAAAAAGTCTTTTATGACTATTATAAATTTTCCTGGTATCTCACAGCATTTCTAAAGCAGTGATTTCAAACTGTTTAATTGTAATGCAGTCAGGAAACACTTTGAAAAGATGCCTAAATGCCTCAAGTAATACTGACGAAAATCTGTAGCTACGGTTTCAATGGCTTTAAGGGCAAAATGGAAACTATAAACTGTTCCAGTTAATGCACTGGAGCATGGCAGCATTAGGAAGTAGTAAAGCCTTACTACGTAGTAAAGTAAACATGATGCTGCAAACTGAAATATTTTGCAGCATTAGGAAGTAGTAAAGCCTTACTACGTAGTAAAGTAAACATGATGCTGCAAACTGAAATATTTTCCTGAGATATAAAAATAACCAGAAAAATTATTTTTTCTCACTTTATACAAGTATTAAAAAAAAAAGAGATTGTCAATTCCCACAGTTCAAACCACTCATAGAATGATACTGGTGCGCTGCATGTGTTACACAGATGAATGTGTGTGCATAAATATATATATACACACGTAGAGTCTAGGTATGTCTTTATGTTGTTTTTCTTTTCCCCTCAATTAAATTAGATAATAAGTATTGTTTCAGGTTACTGAAGGATTCTATTTAGGGAAATCTTGAGACAATGAGGGAAAATATGAAAATACAGCTTTTGAAGTTGCTTAAATCATTTAAATATCCACAAAGCCTTGAAAGTTTAAATACTAAGCATTACAAGGAAAAACAAGTCATCATAATGCTGGTGATAACCATTTAAGTCATTTTAATTACTGAAGAAAATTCTTCACAGGGGTCCAGATTCTGAAATTTCACTTAATTTAGCAGTGGTCACAGCATTTGCCAGACCTTAAATCAGGCTTTTTTTTTTGGTATATCCATTTGCAGGATTCAAGTATTCGTCTCATGACTAAAAATGAATTTTTATTGGCTTTTTCTAATGTTCAAAGTAATAAGAATGAATATTATTAAAGTTTATTTTAAGAAAGAAATGTATTTTTATGACATGTTTTGAAATTTTAGGATTTTGTGAATAATTTCAATTAAGTTTTTGTTTCTTGATATTTTTGGAAAGATGAAATGAACCTTATTTATTTTGAGTATTTATATAGGTCTTAAGTGTGAGAATCTGGGGTTTGGGGTTTTTTTCCCTTTAGGAAAAACCCCCCATATTTTCTGTTTCTTATTTGCTGGATTCTGCAGTATTCAATTTGTTGCTTTGAATTACCTGCTTGGTCTTAGCAGGGTGAGTCAAATTATCTGGATAACTGGGATTTGACCCCGAAGGTACTTCTGGCTAGCACAAGCTGATATTTGATGTTGAGGATGCATTAGAAATTACCTAACCAGAAAGGGCAAGCAGAAGGTGACCTGACCATTTGACACCAGTCTGGTAAGGTGCATTGGTACTGTGGAAGAAATCAAAGAATTAAATAAGAAAGCAAGTTGGAAGCTACAGGCTGAGACTGTAGATTACTCAGGTAGAAAACCTGAGTCCTGGTCCTGAATTTCCCTCCTATTTAAACATTTTCTACAAGAAATCGATTGGATAAGAAGCAAATGATCTAGAAATTGTGAACTGGCTCTTATTTTATAACTAGCAGAGGTATATAGAAATATATGATAATTTCAGGGTTGCTTTTGTTTTCTGGATCTTGTAGACGGAAAATTTCTTTGTGGTAACGTATCTTCAATCAAAGTTGAAAATTATGTCATCTGTAAGTGTACTGTCTGCTGGTTAGGACATAATTCTGAGCAGTGTACAGAATGGAATTTATTTTCTGCTTTATAGGCAAATACTTTAAAAAGTTTTTTTTAAAAAAGAAGAATTACCACCTAATCACAATCAGTATGTTTCCTTGAAGTTGTCTTTCCATGTAAGCTGCACATTTATCTTTTACTAATTACAAGTCTTCTGACTTCTGTGAAGTTTAAGCCCTTTTCTGTTTCATCCTTTATATGTTGAGAGATCCAAGCATGGGCTTCGTATAATGCAGTATAGGTATAATCTCCACTTGCTTGGATGCCTACTGTTCCTGGGAAACCCTTCTGGTTTCCAGGAATTTTGAAGTGATTTCGATAACTCCTGAACCACAGTCTCTGTGAATTTCTTCCGAGAAATTAGATGTTCAACTTTTCTAAGCTCTGCTTGAAAAATTGCAGTAAAATCTGACATTCTTTCCTGACTCTTGTTTACCTTATTAAAACAAAATTGAACCAAAAAGGCCCCAAACCAAAAACCAAAACACCCCATCCCCCCTCTGATTTTACTTCAGCTTTTGCATGTGGACATATTAGTAATATTTAGCACAATAGTGTAGGAGTTAAGTTCAAAATACACTCACTTTTTTAATGTCTACTTATTTCCTATAGGTGAGTCACTTTTATTTTAAAAGCAAGTGAAAAAATGGGTACAGTTTCCTTCATTGTCTGTGTGCGGTTTGACTTCTCAAACGTGATTCCAGACTAAAACTAGTGTTTGAGAAGACAATAGCATGCAGCATGATGGAAAATAAAAGTCCTGGCCTGATACAATATTGTTAGCATTTATATGATAGGGTTAGAGAACAGTGTTCTAATAAATTTTATGACTTTCTAGAATGAAATGATTTATGGTTTGTACATCTTCAGACCTATAAGTAGGAAAGTTAGAAGATGGTAACTCCCCAGTAAGCAGCCTATAAACAGATGTAAGATTTAGTTTAACAAGGACTAATGTAAGACTGTTTCTGTAAAATTTAAGTATTTAAGTTTGCGTATTATCTTCTTTAAAGAAGTTTTGGAGAAATACGTTTTTTTCATGGATACTGAGAAGATTTTTATCTGGGTATTGACTGCCTCTAGAAAAAAGCAAGGGAAAGAAACAAACGTGTGTTGTTTTAAGACAGTTTAAAACATTTTAGCTGAAGTTACTTATGAAACGAAAGTACTTTCATTACTTAGCCAAAGTAATGAAAAACACATTTAAACAAAATCTCTTGAGGTCATTTTTGTAGTCAGACTTAATTTATTATTTTGTTTCCTTTTGTTACTGGGAATCATGAGAGATTAATTATTATGTGAATGTCATAATTGCATTGATATTATCAAGTGTATTCTGTAATACATTGCTTATCATGTCAGAGAAAGCTAAAATATATCCCTTAAAGTGGGAAGAAATCTTACAGCAAGTACAATCTAACAGTGTAGATGAATGTGTTCAGGAGTTGTTATTTTATCTATCATCTTTACTCATGCTCTATTGATATTGTGAGTGAAAGGAATATTCATAGAGATGTTATCAAAAGCAGTGTTTTATAAGTATTTCATATTTCAGCCTAGTAATATTTTTAAGCTGTCCTTTATTTGTTAGTTTTCAAAGCATATTTGAAACTGTGCTGATGAAAGGTGAGATTCTTATGTCTGTTGTTTGTCACATTTGACTTGAAGATGTTAGAATGCATCCAGTTACATTTAAAACAATTTTGAAGATACTTATAATTTGTATACACTTACTTTGTAAAACCTTTTTCACCAGTTTTATAAGATAAGGAAACTTTTGTTCAAATGAGATCCAAATTTACTATTTCCTCATATTACTCCTCATTGTTCCCCTACATTTAAGAAAAACAAACCAAAATTTTTCTAGTTTGATATTTAACATTAACAACATAAGCCTAACATTGACTGATTAATTAGCCTGTTATTTACTGTGCAATCAGAAAATATACAGTTTTATTTGCCTTCAATCAGTGCAAAATACAAACCTTTTTAGGAAAACCATGCCTCAAAGTTGCCAGTTTCATGCAACTACACTAAAATATCAACCAAATTATAATTTAAAGGCTGAAGCTAATAGTTCTATGCATTTTGTAGCACAAAATTTGCAGGATCCTGTGATCATGACTTCATAGAGTCATTCCACGAATGTCTTTAACAGAAATTATATCTCATTTCAAAACATGTTAGATTTTTTAATAATTGTGCCTCTTTTTCAATGTTGAGGCATTTTGGGATTAAATATTTGTTTTTAAGAAAAGCTTCTTGCTTAAGATCATGCAGGAAATCAGTGGCAATGAAAGTAAACCCCAGGAATTCCAGCTTCTACTTACTTCCTCCAAATCCTAAGTAGACTCAGAATGGATAAAGGATAATGCTGAAGTGTGCTGTCTTTTCCCACATTGGCTTATCCACACAAAACCAGCTTCAAAGTCAAATAACCGGCACTTGCTTTGTCAAGTGATCCTTTTAAACTTTTTCCTGTTGTGAGATTCAGAAAGCTTTCAATATCAATTTGAAAAGGAATACTAAAAACATGGTATAGTTCAGATTCACACTACTGTATTCTAAATCTATAATGCCATGAACTCCATTACTTTATGGAGAAGGTTGTAAAGGAGAAATTTTTTCATTCATTTTAACATCTTGATTGAAAACGATTCAGTTTCTTAAATCCTGTTCCAGACAGAAATAAGAAGTGGCTAAGACATAATTTTGTTCTGTATTTATAGGAAGCACGAGTCTAAGCTGTCAACCTTTAAAGAGTTCTTTGAACCACCTCCGTAGCTTTCAAATCCATAACAGAACCTGAAAGGGGATTATCAGTGCAGTGCATGGCACACTTCATCAGGGCAGAAATGCCTCCAGCCAGCAGCCTCGACCAGCCGCTGCAGCACAGCACCCACCGTGCCTCCCGCTCCCAGTACCACACATGCCATGTCAGTGGTATCAATTATTTTGGATGAGCCTCTTCACTTCCTTCTGGCTATACCTGTACTGGAGAAGTGTAGTCCAGTCACACTTCCTAAAAGCCATCAGTTCTGTCTCTGTAAATGTCTATAGCATACTGCCTTCCACCGAACTCTCAATAATTCTGGACACCAAAATTATCCTAGATTCAAAGTAGTGACCTGAAGTGAGGAAGAAGAAATAAAATATTTTCATTCCTACAGAATTTCAAATAAATGTAGTAGTAAAACTTAAATATATTTGTGTGTTTTCAAAGTAAAATGGTGGAAAGAAATGTTATTGGGCAAGACAAATTGCTTTAAAAGCAAATTTTCTCCAGGCTCTCAGTCCAGTCCCACATTTAATGTTACTTAAGACTGGGGTTTACATTATTATATTTAAAAAGTTATAGCATCATGAAAAAAGTAGTTTTCATGTCACATGTCACTGATGTTAGTTTTTATAATATATTAATAAAGACCTTCATAACTGTCAGTAAATTTGTACAGATTCGTGCATGATAATTATGTCTATAATGCTAAAAAAATTTTAGCTATTTATAACGAATGTGTGTATGTGCAAGATCTCTATTCAGTTGGTTTGATATTAGAAAAAAAGATACTTAATTTTATATCTTCATGCAAGGAAATCTCAGTTAAGATTAAAATTAAGATTAATGTAACTGTCTCCATAATATGTTAATATGAAAAATGATATATTTGAATGATTTTGTATCCTGAATTTTTGTATCCTGGTTTCACATTTGAAAACCACGAAAGTTGTACTTCTGTGCATACATTTGATACACTTGCAATATTATTAAACACAATTATTTTAGACTAAGTAATTTCAAATAATCTATAATCTTAATTTTTACTGATTTGATAGATTATGATCTGACATAATGTGGCCTTCTGTTACATGTTTAAGGCTTTAATTTTTCAGAGGACACAGACTGCAAAATAGCCTGTAGCTGTAATTAAATAGCATTAAGTGCTACTGAAAAAAACGTGTGACTGTGACTAGAAACAAAAGAGAAATTCTTTGATTTAATATTAGCCAGATTTGTTATTTGCTTTTTTGGAGTCCTATTTGGATACTTTTGAAGCTTCTTGAATGTGGATTTTTTTCAAGAAGGTAAGAGTAGCCCAGGTTTCATGGTATGCCCCAATTTCAAAAGTTGTCTATATGTAAGAGAGGAGAGATTTCCTAATAGCTTGTTCTAATTATCTAGTGATTTTGTGTAGTTAAGCACAGTTGTACTTTCTGCTGGATTTTGTCAGATATTACACGGAGATGATAAACACACAAGATGGTGATCTCCAATGTGAACCCTGTTGTGCAACAGAAATGGAAAATTTAATCATTCAGTTGGTTAGCCTATTATTTGTAAAATTAGGTTCTTTAGAGCAAGAAAATTTTTTGAGGGGGTAATTTTTGTCAAGATGTGTAGCAAGCTGACCTTTTTTCCTCTGGATTTTCTGTTTAAGAAAATTATTTGAAAACCAGGTAAAACCAGGATAACTTGTAAACTAGAAATGTCAAGCCTACCACAGTTTTGTGACAGACAATGCAGACTTTTTCATTTAAACAATCTCAGAATAATTTTTTTTTATTTATATAATCATAAACTATTTCAAATTTTCTTTTTCCTTGGAAAATAGTAAGGACAGATACATTATATTCTTTTTGGTAAAATATTGCTATCCTTTTTTTCCTTATGGCTTGTGTTTCTGAAGAAACTGTTATTCCATCAATATTACATTGATAATTGAATTTTTCCTATTTGTTATGGTATAACAACTTTGTCATACACATTTTTTTAATAGACACTACTGATGAAAAATCCTGGTGGATTTCATGTACAATAAAAACAGACCTTTCACATCAAGATTAATAGGAAATTTAAATTATCCAGGATGTCACTGCAAAGATGCAGTATTTGAAGAATGTTTTTCAATTGCTCTTGCTTATCTGGCTTGGATTGGCCTGTCTTAAACATTCCTCATCACTACAATTCTTCAGGTGTTGATCACTACTAAAAATCTGGTGAGCTTTAGCTAAATGGTTATTGTGACAGTAAAAATTGGAAGTGCCCAGCTCTACAGCAGTCACCTACGGTACACAGCCAGTAAAACTTCATGAGCTACAGACTGAGCTGTGGATACGTGATCCCGTATTCCCTGGTGTTACTATTATAGGGCAGAGACAAACTGCCTTATTATTAACACTGTAAATAAAGAAGCCATATATGAGAGCATTGGAGCAAGTTAAAACTTATATACACATTTTTCTACTGCTTTTAAGTTGTCTGTCTCTGTTTTGAGGTAGTAGTGAAATTTCAACCTATTCCTCCAGGATGTGCTATTGGTTGCATCTGAGAACTAATGTTTCTGCCTATCATGGGTCTACAAGCTCTGTTAAAAGTAAGACAAATCCCAACACCTGCATTTTTCCAGCTGTTAGACAGAGATAGGCATTGGTTTGGCTGCTTGTCCACATACCAATGGCAAGATTTATGACTCTTCTGTCTGCTTATCTGAAGGCATGCAGTGCATTCCTCAATTTGATTATTAATAAGGCTAGGCTGAATACGAAGTAAAGCAGCAGTAACGAACAGGCTGCTTGGGCGGGAACAGCATGGCACAATATGCTATGATAACTTCTGGATACTACTATTCCATTATAATTGAGCGTATCTGAACTGGAAAGCCAACTCTTTTTATTATTTTCCTTTCCATTTTATAAAAAAATCCAATATAATTGATGGCTTCTCTCCTAACATTAAACCAGTGGATATGGATGACATTTTTAAAAAAAAATACTCAAAGTATTTTCTTTTTTTTTTGCTATTATTTACATACTCAATAACAAATATTGGAACATAACAGTAAGTTTAAAGTTACCAAATAAGTTTCTACTTATTTCTTATGCAACAATGAAAAAGCACCATTTAAAATGTCCCATTTTTGTTAGTGCTTGAACCTGTTTATGTGTCTTTGCTGAGTATCCTGGAATATCTAACACATAGACTTCCAAGCACACTTACAAGGGTTCTCCGTCCGGAGAATGAGGATCTACCTTTTAAATATATTCTGGTATTCAGAATACAGATGTGTATCCGTCTAAAATCCTGCACTGCTTAGTGTGTGAGTTCAATTTAAACTGTTTAGATGTTCAATTAAAAAATGGTGTTGCCTCGTCTGCAGGCCAAAGGTTGGCCAAAGCTGTATTCACTACCAAGGAGCCTGGCATTTTCAGTCATGTGCATATTAGTAGGACACAGTGCACTTTTGAGAATCAGTTGGTTTGAGTCTCTTAGTGTGAAGGTTAGGATGAACCTACACCTGCCAGCATCAGGTAAAAAAATATATAGTAAAAAAATATTTTACTATATATTTTACTAAACTGAAATTAAAGGAACCTAGTGGATGTTTGACAACCTACAGGTTAGAAAAGAGCTAAGAAACTTCAAATACATGGTCTAATTTATATTCCCCTAGGGTTCTTATTTTTAATTCAGTGTCTACCTAGTGTAAAATGTGAAAATATTCAGGAGCAGCAATCAGAATATATGTTTTCCTTCCTCCTAGCCAAATATCCTAATCATAGAATAACAGAAAGAGGTTATTCTACTTGTTTTCCTTAGGAATGGAAATATACCTGGAAACAGACCACAAGATGCCAGGTTTGGGTTTTTTTATCACAGGGACAGAAAATATATCAGTGAGTGAGGGGAGAAGTCAGTAAATGGTGCATGTGGACAATTATACATCATTTCCACTCACAGAAGATGGAGGCTTTGTCATCTTTGTAAAATTGTCTTACTATGATGATCTCTAACTAACATTAGGAGTTACCTAGCTGTGAGAGGTCAAAATAAAACTTCAGTTTTATTTTTTTTTATGCTGAGAATAGTGGCTGCATCTTTGATAAGGAATTCCCTGTCTCAAGGATTAGAAATCAGAATAATGAAAAATACAAGAATAAAGAAGGAAGACTGTATTGAGCTTCAGACACATTGAAATTACAGAAGAAATCTTCCAATGTAAAGACTTCAGGAGAAGAAAGATACCATAGTATTTATTTCACTTTATTAATCCATATTAGTTTAGGATATAATATCTTTCTTTCATAATTATTTGTGTGATACTGGTTTATTCAAATATATTTGAATAACTACCCTCCAGATGCCTTAGGAAAGCCTATGAAACCTATCTTAATTTTCATTATGTTTATGGAAATGTCTTTTTTTGTCTCTGAATATCTATTTTTTAGATTTCTGCAGCAATTTTAAAATATTTTCCCCAAATCAAAATACTGTCCTCCCATATGTCATAGTTTAAATCGCAATGTTTAGCTTCTGTGAGTCTTAGCAGCACAAAGTCTATTAGAATACATTTTCCTGAACAGAGCACTTCATTAACTTCAAAAGCCATAAGTTGCTTTTCATGTTCATATTCCATTATTGTGCAAACAAACACGGTCATTTTTTTCAGTTTTAAAGTATACTTAAGTATTATCTAAGTTTCTTTAACCCCTGCAGTATTGTTAATATTGGTTACTGATTATATTTTTTTATATATCTATGTGTATATATAATATGCTCAATCAGTTTGGATTTCCCTAGATATCTAATTTTTTCTTATGAGTCTGACTTTCCCACCATTGCCTCTTTTCCAGTTTGAAATGACTAATGCTTAAATAATTATTACTCACATCTTAGTGGTTAGGGCTTGTGCTTTTAAAGTAATACTATATGAGCATCTGCCCCAAAGGCCCTTGCCAGAAATTAAAAGGCTCATCGGCAGGAAAAAAAGTTAACACTTCCATTTTGTAGTGAGAAATGGATTGCAGGGTGCAAGAAATTTGCAAAACCAAAAAGCCTTTTATATTTAATACTATTAGTAATTGCTAAATACACATCTTTTTGCTTTACCAACAGTTTATCTACTTGGTTACTCACAAGACTGTTTACAAACTGACTGCAGTTTGTGAAGTTCAGTTTGATTCACTCACTGCGTATTCAGATTCTGACAGCTTCTTGCTGAGAAAGTCGCTGTGTTGAATAAATTGTTTTTAGACAATACAAGGCCAAGTAGCAACATTACAAGCTAAGAGAGAGTGAATGAATAACCTCTTGCAGAGGCACAATGCCTGGCTTGTAATTAGTGATCCTGAGATGATGGCCATTGTCTGTCCATTAGTATTGACAGATGCTGTTAACATGAGGAAGGAAGAGACCATAAGAATGCTGATCATTTTTCTGAGGCATTCTAAGTCACTACAGTAAGGACATATCTTCAAATTACTTTTATTGCCACAATATCCTTGGCCTTTCCAAATAAATTATATTACTTCAAAATATGTATAAATTTACATTCCATGGGCAATGATATCTCATTAATGACAAAAGCTGAATCACAATACTGTCTCACAAACATATCTGCTTCATTTAAGATTAAGGTTGGCTCAGAAGTGTTCTAGAAATTGTCTGTTATTCAGTGCATGTCCCACTCCAGTAGCATGCCTTGTCTGAGGATGCTTTCATTGCATAATAGACAGGGTGTAGTTGCTTAGATTCCCTGCAGTTGTTGAGAATGAAGGTACCATCCACATGCAGCTAAGGGTAAAAGAGCAAAATTTGAACCTTTTTCTCAATATATTTGTCAGTTCAGGCAAGCAGTCATGTTGAAATATCTATATATTTTCATTTCTGGAGACAATTTGAGGCATCTCAGTTCCATGCTCCTTTATATGTTGCACTTCCAGTGAGATGTCCAGTTTATTATTCATGGAATACAATAAGTGGAAAACAAGAATCCAGAAGTCTCCCTTCCACCTGCCACACTCACAAAGGTGGTGGGAGATCTGGAAGTGGTAAATGTATTCATTTCAGATTTATCTATGTAAAATAGTAATTTTAGTAATAGTAACTACATAATAATTAAATATTCTTCATCCCTCTCCTACTTTGCTTTTAAATTGTGTGGTTAATGTATAATGCTACACTTTTTTTATTCACAATACTAAAATGAGTATGGTATGGAAAAAACCCAACAGGTTTTCCTTTATGTAAGTTCTAATTGTTGCTGGCTAATTTATTGTTTGACTCAAAGCTCACCAAAACAATGAGTTGCGCTGTATCAGTTTATTAAATCAAATATTTCAGGCTGGTGATTTTTTTTTCAAAATGATGATTAAAGATGTTATTTTATGCCCTTTTTGCTCATTAGTCGTTTGTTTTGTTCTTTTGTCTTTGTCCCACCACCAGGAGGAATTTTTGAGTGTGTGGAATCTGGTCCAATGGGAGCAGAAGAACTAGCCTTCAGATTTGCTGTGAACACAATCAACAGAAATAGAACTCTTCTGCCAAACACTACATTAACATATGACACCCAAAAGATAAATCTCTATGACAGTTTTGAAGCATCCAAGAAAGGTAACCTTTTGACTATTTCATTTGTTCAATGAGGAACTAAGACTCAGTTTATCTACCTGAAAAAATGTCCATCCAATGAAGACATATGCAATGAGACTGTGGCATTATTGTGGCTGACATTAAAGAACTGCTTTGTTGAAGATTGTAATGGTAGCTTCTTGAATATTACATTTCCACCTTTGTTTCCACTGACCTTATCTAAAAGCTATTTTCTTAAATATTTAAAGTCTGAAATAAATTCTGCTGAACACTGTGACTAGGGTGTTTCTGGGACCAGCTCCTTCGGACTGGGAAAACACTATCTCTAGATTTTATCCAGCAAAATGCCAAGTTCCCCCAAATTCTACTGAACCTGGGATTCAATTTTAAGCATTCACTAATTTTAAGTACATATTCATAAATGCCTTTGTAGGAGAAGTAGCAGTTATAATTTTGTTCAACTTATGTCAGCATGGCACAGAAGAAAGCCTAAGTATTAAGTCTGTGCTTAAGAATATTACTATCAGGTGCAGGTCTAGGCCTGAGTTAAGCTCTTTTCTCCTAATTAGAAATGATATTTTTAAAGAAGAACTAAATGTTAAAATTTATTTTGAACATTTTTCCTAAATTTTAAAATCTTTAATTCTCAAAAAATAAAAAAATTCAGGTTTTCAGATTGCTTTACTTTTAAGTCAAGAACAACCGACAAAAGTTTCTACATCATTGCTGTGTCCTAGAAAGTACAAACACCAAAAAGTTCGATATGTATTTACAGAAGAAAACACAAAGTCTAGTGTCAAAACTCACTAGGACTGAATTTTGCAATGAATGTTTTTAAAAAAAAATTATAAATTGAAAAGCTCATTGCATATGAATGTCATATGTAACAAGACAACAAGAAGGGTGAAAAAATTTGAGATCAGGCTGTCTTTCTTATGACAGGCTTCTAGCCTAAATCTGTCACGTGATCTGGTCCCAACATGTCTCTCCCAAGTATTTAAGACTGAAAACTTTATACAATAAGGAAATGTTGATATTATAGCGGGCTAAGAAGAGTGAAAACATTTGATACAACGTTAGAAATTATACTTAAGAAAAAGCTGCTCTGTCATGATGAAGGTACATAAAATACATCTTAAAAGTGGGATTTAATACTGATTAAATATTCAATTTAGAACTTATGGAAAATTTTTTTCCCTTTTACTATAACATATAGCATTAATCCTGCTAACCTGTTTTATCTCTTTATTTGACAAATAAGCAATTCAAATATAGAGTCTTGTTAGGTATGAAAAGAGATTTGTACAGAAATACACACAATTGGTTATTTGAAAGGTGTTTGATATATGAAAAATTATAGGCTAAATATTTATGCCTAGTAAGATGGTTTCTTTGTAGAGTGTATGGTAGAAGAAAGGGGCAAAGATATACTTTTAACAGTGTGTTTTTGAGTTGTTATTCTAGTGTTTTGGACGATGGATTAAACTATGTTTTGAGAGAGACTACTCTTTCCCCTCCATCTCAGCCAAAAATGAGTAAATGGGCTGACTCTCAATTCTGCTTCCTTCATTCTCCTTTCCTTCTCACCTTCCAACTTCAACTGCTTCCTGACTCCTGCACCTGACTCGTGAAATCTAATGGGACAATTTTTCCCCATTCCTGAGGGAGGCTGTAGAGAGCAGAGAAGTTTCTTCTGATATCTAATACTTTCCTGAGAAAATGCAATTACTTTTAGCCCTTACTTAGGATTTGTTAGCCTTAATATTATATTACTAATTCTTGGTAGACTTTAATAGCTGAAGTTAGAATGACAGTATGATATTGATTAGACATATTGAATAGATTGTACATACTCATTTTTCCCACTTGCATCTTGGATAAGAATGCAACACTTTATTTGTAACTGGTCAGGCTATATCAAAATCTGTGTAATCTTCCAGTGATAATAACTTTTTGCTTCATCAATTCACAATACAGACAAGTAAATTTGTGCTCACAGGTGCCTTAGCTTGGAATCAAAGGCTAAAGGTTAACACAAAATTGTTCATTTTATTATGATGGATCCAAAGCAGAGTTTTAACAATGAGGTTTAAGCCTTTGACTCATTTTTGTGGTTGATTATCATGTCCATTAGTGAGCAGGCAGGCACTGCATCAAAAATAGCCTGTTTAGACCTCTTAGTAATACATAGTTCTGAAGTTGAATATAGATTAAATATTAATAGGTTTTTAAGGGTGCTATATGAAAAAGCAACCTGAAGGCAAGGTGATATTTCCAAGCTCCTGTTTCAATGAAGAATATGCAACAAAATATCCCTCAATGTGCTAGAAAAATTGGTATGCGTCTGATAGAGCCAGTGCCATATTAAATCACGTGTGAAAGCATTGCATTATTCAAATCTCAGAAAGAGGAAATAAAAAAAAAGTCCATTGAAAAGCCATCTGGTAGCTATTGCTGTTGTTAGTGATCCCATTTACTGACATTTGCATAAAGCTTGTTGATTACTCTTAGGAAGGGCAATATTAGCATAAATGTTTTTTTATTGAGCTAGTCATTTAGGCAACACACCGAATAGCAATGAAGATGCTGTGTGTATGACAAGTTTATTTAAACCACTGGTGTTCTGCAGTAATAAAAAGGTGTGCCGACACAGTTTCTGGAATGCACTTGAAAGACTTAGCAATATTTTCATCAAGTTGAGAAGAATGTGCACAATAAAACAATTAATTTTGAATTCATGAGAAAAGTGATGTAGCAAGATGTGTTTCTGCTGCTTCTTTCCTCAGCTGTCAGGAACATTGATGGTGGAGTAGCAGTATTAATTAATCAAATCCCATACAAATGCATCTAGTTTAGAAAGTTACCTTTACTTCTCCCTACCAGATAAGTTGTTTTGCTAGAAGACAGAGTCTATTGTTTTTCAGAACTGCATACCCGTAAAGGTTATGCCTGTGGGAGTGAACGACATAGGAGCAGACCATGGGCTGGAACTCTAGACTTCAGTATTGAACATTTTTTCCTGCCTTTTTCTTGGCATGTCCTAACTAATATTCGACAAAATGATACGGTGGGAGATCATACAGACCAGAGACTGCTCATGAACAGTATAGGTAGGACCAAACTGTTTGAGAAAGCAGGGAGCTGAGGTACTCGAATGCAGCAGCATCATGTCAGTGACACTCAGGGAAAGTTTTACATACTGATACAAGCATAGCAAAACTGAGCATTTCCAGCTTTGAAGAAGGGACACTGAATTTTTTTCCTTAGCAGACAGCAATTTAACGGAAAATGTTGGCCTTTAAATTGTACTAGTCAACATGCCTACTTTTAGATACAGAAATTCAAATGTCCATTTCAATGAAATTAATTATGTGCCTGATAATTAACTAGAAGCTACTTCACATGTAAAATTTCTGAGTAATTAGGATCTCAGTAAAAATCGTGTTGATTGATTGAGGAAGAAGTTAATGCTTAAACAAGCTAGTTTAGGTTACTGTGCTATATGGCCCTTTACCAAATGTAAGATGCAACTAAGCATAAATATCTTTTTTTTTTTCAAAAGACAGGCAATTGATGGCCTTTGTGACTTCCACTGACATAGAAGGGTTTATTAAACATAGCTGAGTGCTATTTAGAAGTTAAGAGTCAATATTGATCAGTTTGTAGTGAAAGCCTGGAAGTGTATTCCGAAGTTGAAATGCGTAGGTGTTACACAAGAAGGGAGCTCTGTCAGTAAGACAGTTATATTTTGTGGAGTACCTTTTGTTTAATATGAACTGTGCAACACCTTCTGGCACACTGCCTTTTTTCCTCTCATCATTGACAGACTTCTGTCTCCTCTTCAGCCTGCGATCAGCTGTCCCTTGGGGTGGCAGCCATCTTTGGACCATCCCATAGCTCCTCAGCTAACGCTGTGCAATCCATCTGCAACGCTTTGGGAGTGCCACATATCCAGACCCGCTGGAAACATCAGGTGTCAGACAACAAGGACTCCTTCTATGTCAGCCTCTATCCAGATTTCTCTTCACTCAGCCGTGCCATCCTTGACCTTGTGCAGTTCTTCAAGTGGAAAACGGTTACAGTTGTTTATGATGACAGCACTGGTAAGATTAAAGTATTTGACTACATGCAGATATATTCACATGTACAAAGAGAGGCTGTCACTACTCATATTTCTTAATTTAAGAAATATTAACTAGTTTAGAAGAATTTATATTGGTGAGACAATGTATAACAAATAATGTGGATTTATTAGCATAAGTATTCTCATGAGTATGCTTCAGTTGCAGAATTCTGTGTGTTTGAGCTCTCAGCTGTCAATAAATTGGTCACACTCTATCTGTGTTTTCTGCAGCATCTTAACAGTTGCTAACAGCTATGTCTAGGTCTTTTGATTTTAGTTAAAACTTAAACTTGGGAGAAAAACATGGTAACTTGAAAGATATACTAGAGTGCCCAGTGAAATAGAAAAGCTAAATTCTGGTGTGGCTTCTGGCATTGGTTAAGTTTGAACACAGATGGCATATTTGTTTGGAATTTTAGTATGTGCTTTTTCAGATAGAATTTCACAAGGAGCCCTGCTTACAGCAATTCGAACCAAAGGAAGTTTGGTGTCTTGTTTTGTAGATGAATTACAGGAGTTAAAAGTGATCTCCTGACTTTCCAGTAGAAATATACCAGTTTGTTACCTTTCCCTAAGTCACCCTAAAATTTGTTTTGCCCTTCTATTTTGCCTTGACAGTGGCATCTTTGAAAAATCCTGTAAAACTTAAATTTCATTTGAGGTCTGGTGGTGGTCAGAACTAAGACTTTGGTTAAGAGGAAAATATGACTGTAATGAAAGATACAAGGAAGGTACTGAGCCAAAGAAGATATATTTAATCTTGGAAAAGTTGTTAACTGTTTCCATGGTAGTTGATCTGTCATTGGCAGGAAAAGTTCATAGAGAGCTTCAAACCCTTCTCATGATTCAATCAACCTCAGACTGTTGATGTCCTCATTACATAATGCCACTATCTATCCAAATTTGAAATTAAAAAAAAAAATAAATCAAGAAACAAAGTGAAAATACCTATAGGGAAGACTAGCTCCGCTAGAGAAACAGCAGTTACTAAAGCAGGACAGAACACCTGCTTGCTGTTCAAGCTCAGATAAGATGCATGTATAACTATCAAATGGTGAGGAGGGAGCAGAGAAGGCATAAAATCTTTATAACTGATCTTTTTCCTTATGCCATTTAAAACAATGCAAGGCAGTGAAGTTTAGAGGCTGTCTCCTTAAAAGTTTTTTGGCTGATGTTACCAGAAGACTCAGGCAATAACATTTTTGATTTCAAGTTCAGCTTTATAGACTTTCAGCAAGCAATGTGCAGCTTGTTTCTTTTCTTTTTTCTTTTTCTTTTAAATTTTTTTTTGTATGACTGTTCTGAAATAGGAAAAGAAGTTTAAAAAAGTCTCAAATTTTAACCACATAATGATTGAAAAAAGTAGTTTTTTGTTCAGTGACATAGTTCTTGAAGTAGGTTTACATAAATTGGAAATATTTCACCTTGATTAAAATCATTTGGAGGCTAGCTATTTTTTCAAAATCAGGTTACCTTTTGAACGAGTCTATTCAGTTAGAAAATTCATGTTTTAATAATTTGAAACTGCTTTGCTCAATATTTTCAAGTAATTCTCTTCCCTCCAAAAAAAATTAACCAAAATTATTCCATGTTTAGTGGTCTCTCTGAACTCCATATATTAACAGCCTGGATAGACCTGATCTCATATAGCATGATTGGAAGCCAGTATTTAAATAGAAATAGGAATGAAGATGAAGTTTTTCTTGTATATATTCTTATCTATTTGCTCTATTTGTTGCGGCAAGCCCATAGGGTTTTAGATTGTGGGGGCTCAATGGGGCAGTCGGAGGTAGCTGCTGTGTACCCCAACCTGTCTCGAGAGAGGGACAGATCGGGTGCAGTTTCGCCTGCTAGCTCGCCCCTCTTTCTGCCCTGCGCTGCTGGTCGGCGCTGGTGGCACGCACCCCACACCCTATGGCGGATAGCTCAAATCACCAGAGACAAAGAGTCAGGAGGGCCCTCCGCTCACCGAGTTCCACGGAGAGACGGTTTATTCCTGCAAGCATGGACGGGCGAAGAAGATGAGGCACGTGGGGACCCTGCTTTTATGGAGGGGTCTGAGGGCACAGGGGCGGTACAAAGGCGGAGCCGGGGAAAGGAGCCAGTGAGCAGAGGGAAGGGGCAGGGCAGAGGGCCGGGGCAGGAAGCAGCCACACAGGCTGCTGGGAGAGGTAGTTTTAATCTTATCGGAGGGGCTGGGGGGTAAGGTTGCATTCCAAACGCAAGGACTTGTGGGAGAGGCCTTTCCTTTGAACAGATATATTTTTCAAATACCTGAGTTTTTCCACCAGCCGGTCTCAGCCACTTGCCCTGGTTCACCGGCTGGTGGAGTGACCTCAACAACTTGTGACTACTGTTAATATTTAAGAGAGAAAAAAAATGAACACAAGGCTTTTAGAATAAATTTCAAATAACTTTCATATGAATTATGAGATTAACTTATTTAGTTTATTTGAAAAGTATAAAGAATTATTTCAGGATATATTAACTTTAAATTTATATTTCTGTCTGGAGTGGCCAGGCCCTTCATATTATGATGTTTGTTGTTCCTGTGGATAAACATTAATCCTAGCTACAAGACCTTTTTTTTTTCCCTTGAAATCTATTTCTATCTGAAGAGGCAGAAAAAAATAATTTTTAAAAGGGTAATCCTCTCTCTTTTTTGTGGTGTTTGCTGTAGGTAAATTTAAATTTTACTTTTTAAAGACTGTCAACTTCTCTTTGTTAGTAACATCTCCTATTGATAATTCCAAGACTTCAAAAGCAAATGACACTGCTGGGAAGTCCACAACATCACTTGCCTTTGAAGTACATATAGGAACAACTCTTAGTTATGAGAAATTGTCACTCTTAAAGAAGCAGAGTTTATATCTGTTAGAGTTCAAGTGCAAACTGGTGGGTTTTGAGGCAGGGGGAGAGAAACCTTTTGAAAGGAAGTAGTTACTTGAATGGAGGAAGAGATTCTCTCCTGTCATCGGATAAGACAAATATTCAGTTGTGAGTCTAGGACTGGAGCTGGAAAAGATGTTTCAAATAATTAGAAACTGTGTTGTATGACTTGTGCCATTTAAGATAATTTCAAATCCATTAAAATTAAAGCAATTAAGACAAAATATTTGTCATTGTTTATGCCCATTTCTTCCATTTGATGAGTGACTCCCTAATGTAAAATGGATATAATTCTTGATTCCCTCTTCTTTGTTTCTCTTTTAATCACCCACATTTTACACTCCTTTATTGAAAGGCTGTTCAGGAAGATAATGCATGCCTCATTTTATGATGATTTTAGTGTTATAGATTTCCTTTATCTGAATGGACAATTCCCCAAAAGACATTCTGGTCAAGACAATAATATGTTGGTATAGTAGTTAATTGTTAAAACGAATATTTTTTGTGAGGGTCAGATTTACTTTATGCATTTCTATTATTATTATTAACATGGATAGAAAGGGAGTTGATACTTTTATTATAGACAGGAAGAAAAGGTAGAAAACAAGCATAAAATATGTCTGGATACTTCTCTAATAAAATATGTGGGGTTGCCCATATGCAAAAATCCTGGAAGGCTGTGGGTCCACTCTTGAGGGAAAGCATGATTTCTTCTATTTATTTAACTACTGATATTTTTAAAAATGTCTTTATATCCTTAAATGTTAGGGCTCAGTTTTATGAATTCTCTAAGGAATTGTTAGAATTTTATAATAATAACAGAAAGATATCTAAACTGTTTCAAAGCATTCTGAAAAAAAATTGTGTCCATGTTTTCCATTCCTTCCGTATGGGATACATCTTCTTGAGTTAAAAAAAAATGGAAAAAGCTGTGTGATTATTTGACAATCCACAGTCAGTGAAAGCCCGTGTTAACTCTAGTGCCATATCCAGAGATACACTAGAGACTGATACTCCAAGTGCACACTTCAGCTGCCCCTTGACAGCTCCATTGTGTCCGGCTGTATGCAATCCCCTATGTTTCTATCTCGTATAAAGGAAAGCCAGTTATGTGACAGATAGCAAAGTATTTTCCTGCTGCTACATGAGGCACTTCATGTAAGTGTAGATGCAGTCTTCCATGGCGTTTTTTTTGTGCCTTTCAATCCTTAGTGTAGCTGCCTTCACAACATTTATAAGAGATGTCCTCCCTGCCTGTGGGGACCAGATTGTAACTAGATGATCTTTGAGGTTCCTTCCAACCCAAACTATTTTATGGTCCTATGAGATGTGTAAAATACACACTTATATTTGGTCTGGATCTAATTTTATCTGAGATTGTATGGTATGAATGTGGTACAGAAGTCAGTCCTTGTTTAGAGCCCAATTTGAAATAAGAGAGAAAATTTGGAATCCCAGGCTCCCTTTGTAATAATCTAAGAGAATAGCACTAAAACCAGCCATTAGTGTATTGTCTCCCTCATTGAAGTATTCTCTCTGTATTCTCAGCAGAGGAATAGCTGTACATCTCAGTCCTAATTTGAGAGAAGACGTAAGTTGCTCTTAATGCACTATAGGTAGAAACTAGATCCTACCCCAAGCTTTATGATGCAGAAATGGCTAAGTCAGAGAAGATTAATCTATGCAGTCCAGCTATTGGTCCTCATGCCAGCCTGAACCTCAGAATACTGGGTTGTTCTGTGCTGTTAAGACCTGCCTTGTGTTTGGGAGCCTGTAATGAGGAATGCAGGATAACTTGCCATGGAAGAAAATGGAGGTTGTGCCATGCCGAAATAGGTACAGAGATGCTTCTAGGGGGATATGACCAATAACAGTGAAGTGAGTAAAATGTAATAAGGAAGAGCCAAGACTGTGCAAATAAGATGAAGTAGATGAATAAACTAGAAAGGTTAATTCTATCTTGTCGTACTAAGAAGAGATGCAGTCTTTTACAGTGGAGATATGGTAATAGAAATAAAAATGAACAGAGAATAGGCATAGGTTTTAATATTATAATAAAGCCTCTGCCCTGGTAGTATTTTATGGAGTAGGTATTGTGGCACTAAGTAGATGAGTCTTTTTTTTCAGGGAATTAAAAATGTGCAAGTCCTTTTTTTGTGGATCTCTGTTTTAATAGTCCTGCACTAATTTTTATTATTTTAAAAATTTTTGCATTAAAAAATAGCTGCTTTCTTCTTCCTTCTACAATTGTTTCCCTTTTTCTAATCTCTCAAGACTTTTTTTTTTTAATGCAGTCCATCTTTTTACAGCCAAACATATTGTAAAGAGGCTCTAAACACTTTTTTTGCTAAAAAAGATAAGCATTGCTTCCCTTGATAATTTTAAATGGCAAAAAGTATATTCTTTTTAACTAGGATTTCATGTTAAAAACCAAACAAATAAACAACCCCAGCAGCTCAAAAACCCCAACCAATCAAAAAATAAAAAAACAACCCCAAAACTCCTAGCTGTCATGTGAGGCTGGTTACTTTTTTCCCCTTAAAGTAATTTATGGTCTCTTTGTTAATTAAATACCACTAAACTGTCCCTGGACACTAATTAAGTCCTTTCAGATCTACAGATTTGCTGCAGTCAATTGTCTTTAAGAAAGAAAAGTGGAAAAATGGCAATATGTTCATCAGCTACATGTCCTAATGGATTTAATTGGTCTCGAACCAGTAACTTAATTTCAAGTACATATCCTAATCTCTGTGCTAAAGAAAACAGAATAGACAAACTGTAAATATGTTTGTGAATCTCAGGGAATTAAAAAAAAAAGAAAAAAAATACATGAATGGTTAGATGATGGGGCTTCTAAATTATAGAGGCACTTGTATAGATGTCAATATATTGATACTTTTATATATCAACAGAACAAGTTGATATAAACAGGGTTCTGGGTATTTTTTCTTAATTAACTTTTGTTTTGGTCTTGGGTGAATGAGTATAAACACCAAAAATCTGTTACATCTATGAACAGAAGCCAAAGTAAAAGCCGAAAAAAAATTATATCAGAACTAAAAATATTTTATGTTGTTGGTCTTTAGTACTGAATCCTGTGCTTTAATTCTAATGAAGGAAGTTGAAAGGTGTAATTTTGCTGATATTTTCACTCTAGTATACAGGTAGCATTGATTTGCAATAAAACTACAATTTCTTTCTTGGGATCAGTATTAAAATTCCCATTGTCTAATTCCCACTGTATTTAGCGTTATTGTGGCCACACCTTGCATTTTGTGTGCAGTTCTGGCCCCCAAAATTTAAAAATAATATTAAGGTACTTGAATGTGTACAGAGGAGGGGAACAAAGCTGGAGAAAGGACTGGAAGGCATGATGCTCTATGAGGAGCCGCTGAGGACTTTGGGCTTGTCTAGTTTGGAGAAAAGGAGATTGAGGGGTGACCTCATTGCTCTCTACAGCTTCCTGAGGAGGGGAAGAAGAGACAGGTGCTAATCTCTTCTTCCTGGTATCCAGTGACAGGACATGTGGGAATGGCTCAAAGTTGCATCAAGGGAGGTTCAGGCTTGACATTAGGAAACATTTCTTTATTGAGAGGTTGGTCAAACACTGGAACAGGCTTTCTAGAGAGGTGATTGATGCCCCCAAACCTGTGAGTGTTTGAGGCATTTGAACAACCTTAACTTGCTTTGACTTGTTCAGCCCTGAATTAGCCAGGCAGTTGGATAAGATGACAGTTGTAGGTCCCTTCCAACTTGTTATTCTATTCTATTTTTCATAGATCTTATTCCCAGATATCTTGCATCTTGTGGTTTGTTGAGTTTGGGGTTTTTCCCCTTTCTTTTTACCCTGTACTACTACTATTAAAGAATCGTCACTTTTGCAGTTAATATAAATTTAAACTGAGGGGAATTAAACATCTAGTGGGTGTCATAGATGTGGAGTGATGTCAGGTGGGCAATATTGCTAAAGGATTAAGGAGAAAAACCTTCTAAGTGATTCAAAGTAAATTTTGTCAAGGGAGACAATTTCTCTTCAAGGAGAATATACATAGTGCACTATAAAGATGCAAAAAGGTGTTTAAGAACTTAGAGAGAACAGGAAAGACAAAGAAAATGAGATGGTCTGAAAAGGCCTGCTTGTCTCTTCTTCTATGTAAATGAATTAAGCGACGTCTCAATTTATGTGAAAAGTTTTTCTCCTTTTTAAACACATCTATATAACTATGGTCTATTCTGAGAGAGAAGGAATAAGAGTTGAGAGTGCTGTATTTGAAGGTTTGACAAGTGATATAATACAGCGAATTTCACCCCGATTTAGAACACAAGACTTCAGTCTTGGTGTTCTAAAACAGAAACTTATACACTGACATGACTGGCATGCAGTAGAATATATTTCAGGTTTGAAATTTTCATATTTTGAAGGGTAATTTGTTCAAGAATAGATGACAGGACAAAATAAGGTGAGATTTCTTGTAGATAATCTGGGGTGCTCAGTCCACAGTACAGTAGAAGATATCTGCCGGGGGTAGAAGTGTGACTATAAAAAGCAGAAAGGAACGTTATTATTGTGATTTGCATTGCTATGGAAAAGATTCAAAACAATCACTAAGCCATTAAATTTAAGCTGAGTAGACTTTTGTTTCCCATCCTTCTAGAAACACCTAACAAAATAACCAAAGGCAGGGTTTTAATATCAACAAATATCTCAAACTCTTTACTGGGAAAAAGAGTGTAGAAGGACACAGTTCTTACAATAGTCTTAGACAGAGGTGATAATGTATGTTGACTTTTTTAATTTTGAGAATTCTGATTGCCCATGTATGAGAAGTTCTTGTGATATTTCTGGTACTGAATCAATTCATCAATCAATGAAAAGTAATGGTTTATTACTAGGCAAGTGCAAAGCAGCAAATTATACTGGATAGAAGTCAAGAAAGTGGTGTGATCCTTACGGCTGTCCTGTTCAGGGGCCGGGAGGGCCAGTCAATGATCTTTGTGGATCCTTCCAAAGCAGAATATTCTATGATTCTATGATGATTAAGTGAATATTATTAAAGCTGTAATTTCACCCAACAGAATTATTTGGAGTCTAAACCAAAGAGTAAATATTACCAAATTTAGTTAAAATGAAGAAAAATTTACCAAGGGACCTAAGTTTTCAGATCATTGGAGCAAGATACTTTTGAAAAACTTTAAAATGAAAGAATTGTCAGTCTGTTAATAATTACCTTTTGAGAACATATGAATGGTAGCTAAAGTTCTAGAAGCTTGGAAAAGGTAGGCAAGCTCAGATTCACAACTCTGATATTTGTCCAAGTTTTGAATTACATTTATCCTGGTTCCTTATGTTCAATTAACATCTAAATTATCTATCTATTCCTAATATCTTCTTTCCCAATTTGAAACCTGCTTAAAATTGGGTAGAATAAAGTGAAGTTGTAGTATGAGTTTATTTGTGGGGTTTTGCTTGGTTGATTTTGTTTTGGTTTTTGTTATTGTTGTTTTGGTGGTTTTGTTTTTGTTTTTTTTTTCTTTTAAATAGACCAGTTAACTGAATTTCTATTCCTGAAAAAAACACCTGTTTACCTGTAAATGCTAAAAAGGCCTCAAAGTGTAAAGTTTGAGGAAACTGTCATATTTCCTTTATCAAGGGCAAATAATGCAAAACTTCCTCCTTTGCCAGGTCACTGTGCCTTGTGGGCAAGGAAAACACAGGTGATGTGATAAAAATTGAGTTAAGAAAGCCAAACTCTTCAAGGTGAGATTCATATATGCAAATCAGAGCAAAAGATTCTTTATTCAACTGTTGTCAAATGGATGCAAAAAAAGAGTAATAACCATAAATAGATTGGTTACACCTTGTTATTAAAAAAATCAGCTTGCAAGGTTCATTTTCTAAAATGAAGAGTATATAAATTATGTATGCAGGTGGAAATCTCAGAAGTTACAATAATCTAGAAAATATTATTTGTGTTAAAGTGTTTTATCTCTGTCAAGCATAAGACTTGGTCACAATTTGGATAAGCCAACAATGGCTTTAGGAAAAAAAAGCATCACATGGAACTCAAGTGTCTGACCTGGAATTTCATGTGTAAGAAATTCCCAGGTAATTAAAATTTAATCTGCTTTAAAAAAAGACATCACACTATATTACATTGCTCTTTGCAACAGATCTCAAGAAGATGGGGGTTCTTGAGATCAGAGGTTAAGGGAAATATGACCTGGGAGGAGAAGACTATAAGAGTGTTTGGTGTAGGAGGAGTGGATATAAAAGTCCTGTAAAAGGAAAGAACTAAATTATCCTTTATCTTAAAGAGACTAGTTAGAGACATGTTTAAAACTGTAGCAGAAAGGATTCAGTTAGGAACATTTAGGTTAGAACAAAATAACAGGTATCCTTGAAAGCCTATGGAAACTCCACCTCATGAGTCTGGTGGCTTGTTGTTTTTCTGAGTGGTGTTGGGGGTTTTTTTTTGTTACTATTTTTAATTTTTTATTTTAAAATTTCTTTTTAATGATGTCTGAAGATTTTGGCTTTTTATATATTTGTAGCTTTGTAGATTTTTAATATATGTAGCTGCATACTTTCTAGCACTTTCTTACTTATTTCTCCCCTCTCTCACATTTTAGAATAATAGTCAAACTTGCTCACGTTCATGCTACATATTTTGTCTTATGCTCAAGAAAAAGAATTTTTTTACAAGGACAGCTTGTTTTCACTAAGCTTAGTAGACATAAGAAGATGAAGGGCAGAAACACTTGGAAAAACCCCAATGGGGCAGGTCCAAAGGGTAGGTTGCTGAGGCAACCCTTTGTCCTAGAGGATGTGCTTGCTAGATATGCCAAATAGTTAAACTGACAAAAACTGGACATAACGTGTGCACATTGCTTTGACCTGTGCACCTGAAAGCTTTCATTAAATACCTGCCTTTATGTTATCCTCCTAATATTGTTTGGAAAGTTTTTTCCTTGACTTATAGACGTCATCAGTGTCAATGTTTTCATACTGCTTTTGCTAAACTGAACAAAAAAAGAGAAGACAGGTAAGGGTAATCTTCAAAGGTCTCTATCAGGACTATTATCTACCATGGGTGCTGACTAATGCCTTTATCACATGCGCGGAAACATTAAATTATAAATGAATATTAAGTTGCTCCACTGACATTTATAGTGATTCCTCAAATTGGATTTATATTTATATGAGGTATAGATGAAAACAATATCTGTGTGTATTTTTGTATATTTATACTTTTTGACTTGAGAAGTTTTAGCTAGTATTTATTCCGGTTCTATGAAGCAGATGCAGAATTCACAGTACTGGTTGCATATGAAGGGCTAAGTGGGTACATTTTCTGCAAATAAATGAATTTATATATAAATCTTACATATATACAGAGTGGAGTGGGATAGCTTATCACAGAATGTTAAATGAAGCTGTGCTTGTTCATCCCTAATTTGTGCATTATCAATTAATAGTCAGTTATTCTGTGTTGTTTAGTGGAATGAATGGAATGCGTATCTACAGGAGGGTTATATTTGCCATGGTGAACAAAGCAGACTTGAATCTTCCCATATAAATTAGAATAGCATGTAGCTCTATTCCACGTCTGTTCAGTCATCAGTTCAGAGAAGTTACTGCATTTGTAGAAACATTCACACTTTTATTGAATATTTTTATTGAAGACAGTAGATTTTTAAGCTCTCTTTAATAAATTCAAATTTGGTAAAATTATAATAATCAATAGCACTAATAATTTGGATCTATTTTTGGACAATGAAGAAAAATTTTCCTGACTGATTACACATTGCATAGTGTCTTAAATACAGAGTGTTTCAAGTGCTGTGCACAGTAGTTTCAAGTGAAAATACAATTAGTAGTTATGTACTAAATCATGGTATTTGGATGTAGCTGGTTTTACAGTTTGGTGTACTTTTCTAAGACAATTATTGTACCACTTGTTCAATGAAATTCAGAAATACTTTTCTAGTGCCATATGAATATATCAGCAGTATGGAGGATGTTGTGAAGTTAAAATTTCACTTTCAAACACTCTTAGTCTTTATCTAGTTTGAATGTTAATAATTACTTTTGCTAGTTGTCTGGAGAGAAAATGTTAAATTCTGTTATTCCTTTTGGTAAATGGACTCATAATTGTTCTTTGAGAATAATTCTATACATATTTTAATTAATTTTTTGAAAAACAAAGTAAATGTTAACAACTTAAACAAAATGCATGGTTCTAGCTCATCTTTCAGGAAAACAGGTACCACAACACTTACCTATATTTTGGCCAATAATTGAATTTGGAATTACTGCAACAAGTCTCAGTATTACAAAAAGAAGATTATAGCTTTGAAATAAATAAAGTTAAAAAATCAATTTGGTATTTTATAGTATTTTTCTGAAAGTCTAAGGAACAGAGATGGCAGTAATACTTCCATAAATTATTTCATTAGCAATGAACATATTCCGAATAATTCTTTAAATTGTTTTGCTTTTGTGTGTTTGAACAATCTTAAGAATTTAAATCTTACAGAAATTTGGCTAGGGAGCTTATGATCAAAAGAATTGTTTCTCTCATGAAGACTGGAAAATTGTATTTTATTTTCAAATCCAGAAATAGATGATAGGAAAATTAAGTGAAAAATTAAACTAGGAAAACTGAGACATGATCAGTTTCACATCTTGCAAGGGACATAAATTTAAGGTCAGATTTATCCAAACTTAATTATTCTTTTATTTCAGTAGTGCATTCTTTGTCCTCTGATTGCAGAAACACTGTGAGATACACTTGTGATGTTAGTTCCTTTGTGGATTGCTCTGCTCTGAAATTCTTTTCAGTTTCTATTACAGTTTTCTTCTCTCTTGCACTCTTACCAATTCCTTTTTTTTTTAACAAAAATATAACTGTTTTTTTTCCAAGAATAAATGTGCTCAGCTAGTGGAAATTCCAGGGTAGGATGTTCATTTATGTGTCTTTTCAAGCGAAGTCCATTTTGATTTCTAGTAGACAGTGGGTTTCATTTAACTTTATATAGTTTGATAAAATAGTGATACTTCTGTGGTATATCTAGGAGTTGCTAACTTGTTCTACTGCTTCTTTTATCATTGATGCTGACATTTTTGACAAGATGTTTTATCCTTTGACTGTAGTATATCTCTTTTTTTTCCCTCTTCACCCTCATCATAAGTCAGCCACTTGAGGGATCATATTTCATACAATTATGATGGTTATTTTGAAATGCCCAAGACTGTTACTTCTTATTGCTGTCACCATCATCATCATACTGAATTAATAATAAAACTTTATGACAATGTTCAAAAAACATGTTTAGAAAATGGAGTAACAACAGCATTTCAAATCAGACCTATCATAATCGAGCATTTGAATAAATAAATGTCAAATGTAGCTGGAGACTAGAAAAACATGGCAAATTGAATGTATTAATAAGGCATAATGTTGTCTTAATTTTCAGCATTTTCTTCAATTGGGTTATTTTTCCTTACATTTTCACACTCTAAATGCAAAGGTGAGGAAAGGATGGACTGGACTCTGAGGTTTTTTATTTTAATTTTTCTTCTAGCTGCTGTATGCTGCAGCTGATAAGTACTCAGGTGATATGAAAACAGTTTTCTTCACCTTGGCATACTGATCTTCAAGATCAAAACTGTTCCATGAACTGAAGGTCTTTGCTGAACTTTAGCAGCACATTGATTCTCTCTTGTGGAACAGTGTGGGATGGGATAGAGGGCTTTTTTTCACCGCAGTACTGCAAAGCCATTATTAGAAAAGAATTGTTACTGGAAATAAGCTGAATTGGGATTGGCTATTTGTAACAAACTATAAAAGATGTTTTCACCCATGCTCTGATGTGCTCGCTTAGCATATTTAAGGAAAACAATAAAGCTGATTATTGCCTTGCTCTTCAATTATAGCTGGTTATGCTGAAACAGCAGTAATATGGATTTAACATTCTGATGCTAAGACCCAAGACACAGAAAAATTAAGTGAATTCACAGTATCAGAATAGAAATTGTGATTGTCTGTGGAGTTAAACCTGGAATCACGGTTTTCTTGTTCAGTGATTTTCTTTAACCCTAAGGCTAGTCCCTTGTATATATGGTATTTTAGTAATCTCAACTTCAATATTAGTCATTAATATAATTTTAAACACTCATGCTTTCCTGTACTAAGTGATTGTTTCAAATTTTTTTTGTTTAATCTAAAATAACGTTTGGGGTTTAGGGTTTGGTTTTTTTCCTGACTTAGTCTAGACACTTAGATCTGTCACAATAATGAAATTTGTCTTTCAAATGCATATACTTACATGCACACACATGTCTAATTAAAAGTACAGTTCTGCCTTTTTTTTGTTTGTTTTAAAAAGGAGCATTTTTTCTCAGATAATGGTGTTAGTGTGCTCTAAGTCCTTCTTAAGTACATGACTGGTTATATCAGCATCATTTTGTGGAAGTACAGGTCAAGGAGTGAAAGAAAAGTCCCTCAGCCTGGTGACACATGCTCATACCATTTGTACAATCACTTCTGATCCTAGGTAGTGCAGCAAAGCCTACTCTGTTTGTTGAGCTGACTGACCAAAAATGGTTAAGACTGCTGGAGATAGAGATTAAAAGTGAATTGGGTCCTCCCCTTCACATACAAAGCAAGGACCACCTGAAGTTTGGAAACTAGATTTCTCCCAATGTGCCCAGAGGTTGGGAGTTACTATACCTGAGCATGCAGCTGAATTCAAAAGTGTGGATGTGAAAGCAAATCAGGTATCACCTGTCCAACACTTAACCGTTAAATCTCAGGGCAAGTTTTGTAACCAAAGTCATTCAAATACATCCCTCCTTTCCATAAATACACGTGCAAAATTATCTACTTGCCTTCATAAATGTCCAGATGTGTGTGACACAAAATGGCACACACCTCAAAATGTCAGCATGAGGACAAAATGGTTGTTGGGAGACTGCACCACAGACACAACTATGGAGAGGTTTAGAGAGAGGCATAGATAGCCCTAGAAACCTTGTTTCAGCAGACAATTAAATCTGTTGCTGATTGCTGGCATCAGTACCACTTTTCTACAACAAAATTTTTTATCTGGAGCAGAAGATTTAGTCTCAGTTCAGTTCAGACTGTAAGCACTATGAGAAGATACTGTGCCACTTAAAAGTCTATGGGGCTGGATGGAATCCACCCGAGGATACTGAGGGAGCTGGCAGAAGAGCTTGCCAAGCCATTCTCCGTCATTTGTCATCAGTTCAAGTTAAGTGGGGAGGTCCCAGATGACTAGAGGCCAATGTGATGCACATCTGCAGAAAGGGTTGTAAGGAGCACCTGGGGAACTACAGGCCTCCCAGCCTTACCTTCAGTGCCAGGGAAGGTTATGAAACAGATCATCTTAAGTGCGATCACATGGCACATACCGGACAACCAGGGGATCAGGCTCAGTTACCAAGGGTTTAGGAAAGCAGGCCCTGCTTGACCAACCTGATCTCTTCCAGATGACCTGCCTAAACGGTGAGAGAAAGGCTATATTTTCTACCTGGACTTCAATAAAGCCTTTGACGTTGTCTCCTGCAGCATTCTTCTGGAGCACTCCTCAGTGGGTTAAGAACTGGATGAATGGTTGGCCAGAGAGTGCAGGTGAATGGTGCTAGATGCAGTTGGTGGCCAGTTACTAGTGGGGTTCTGTAAGGTTCAGTTTTTGGGGCTAGCTCTATTTAATACTCTTGTTGACGGTCTGGACAAGGAGATTGAGCGCATCCTCAGTAAGTTCACAGTTGACATTAAGCTGGGCAAGAATCCTGATGTGCTGGAGGGCAGTTTTGTGTCCTGCCTTCAATCACAACAGCCCCATGCAGTGAGACAGGATGGAAGGCTGCCCAGTGGAAAAGAATCTAGGGGTGCTGGATGAATATGAGCCAGGTGGTCAAGAAGGCCAATGGCATCCTGGCTTCTATCAGCAATAGTGTGGCCAGCAGGACCAGGGCAGCGATTGTCCCTTGTACTCGGCACTGGTGAGGCCACACCTCGAGTGCTGTGTTCAGTTCTGGGCCCCTCACAACAAGAAAAATATTGGTGTTGAAGCAAGTCCAGAGAAGGGCAAAGAAACTGGTGAAGGGTATGGAGAGTAAGTTCTATGAGGAGCAGCTGAAGGAGCTGGGTTTGTTTAGCCTGGAGAAAAGGTGGTTCAGGGAGACCTTATCTCTCTCTATAACTCCCTGAAAGGAGGGTGTAGCAGGAAGGGGATTGGCCTCTTCTCCCAGGCAACCAGTGACAGANCAGTGACAGAACAAGAGGAAATAGCCTCAAGCTGCAACAGGGGAGGTTCAGGTTGGACATCAGGAAGAATTTTTTCACTGAAAGGATGATTAAAAATTGAAACAGGCTGCCCAGGGAGGTATTGGAGTCACCATCCCTGGAAGTGTTCAAAGAAATGACTGGACATGGCACTTACTGCTATGGTTTAGTTGGTGAGGTGGTGTTTGGTCAAAGGTTGGGCTCTAGGATCTTGGAGGTCTTTTCCAAACGTAATATTTCTATGATTCTATTCTATTTTATTATTTGGGAAAAGAAACATCAGGAGAAAGCTAGTTACCTAAACTGAAAATTTTCTCTGATTATTGGCGTGGCTACCATCCAAGAGATAGTTTTTGAAAAACATTTTCAGTAGGAAATAATGTAACTTTTATTTGTGCTCTCATACTCAGTGATCCAGAACTGGCTTTTCAGGCTGACTAAAACCTTTTTGTTGGTGATATGCTCAAAAGAACTATATTACCTAAAATAACCACCCCTCCCCTCCCCTCCCCT
>WBMZ01007821.1:0-30169 GCA_013400975.1 Atrichornis clamosus | reverse complement strand
CGCGCGGCCCCGCCGCCCCCCGCACGCGCGCGGCCGCCGCCAGCCGCGAACAGCTTTTTTGGGTGTTTTTTAGCCCAAAGTCGAGTGAAAGCCCCGCAAAGAGCGGCCGCTGCTGGCTCAGCGTCTCGCAGCACCTTCGGTAGCCACTTCTGGGCACCCCCCCCCTTATCCCAAAATGCGGAACCGAGAGGGACCGACCCAAAACTGTCCCTTTTGGCCCCGTTTGGGGGGAAAGGTGGCACCAGAGCCCGGGAAGGGCCGAGGTGGATTTTAGAGGGTGCGAGGTTGGGGGGACCCCGCCGGGACCTCCCGGACCCCCGCGATGTTGGGGTCCGGCCGGGGCACATCCCGCTCGTAGTTCCTCACCCAGTTCCCATTAATTTATCCCAAACTTTGGGTTATTTAATACTCTGAGCTCCCCCGACCGCTCGGCGCGGCCGGGATCCCCCAACACCCTCCCCCTTCCCAAATTAATGAATTTGTGATTAATTGGGGGGGTAAAAGCCCCAGACGATCCCGGTGGTTAAATCCAGCAGGTCACTGACATCAACCCCCACTTGCCTCATCCCGACCACCAAAACATTCCGTGTTCCCCCGAATATTCTCATCTGGGAATGGTTGGGATAAATCCAACTATTTTGAGGCGGGGGGAGTAGTGTAGGAAATTAAAAATTGGCTCCGTGGCGGCACAAAATATAATTAACCCCCAAAATCGTGATTTTATTCTAATTAAAGATGTGACGGGAATGATGCCTCTTGGTAATTTTCCCGCTGGAAAACAGCTTCTTGGATTTCCCCCCCACCTTTGGAGCATTAAAACCACCATTTTAAAATATTTGATGGATGTTTTTATATATATCCTATTTTAAAATGATTTTATTCGGAGCCGGCTGGCTCGCAGCGTCTGTTTTCCAGGATGAGGGGTGGGATTGGGGGTGGGAGCCGGGAACGTGCCGGCCGGCAGCGCGGTGATGGGGGCAGGAATTAAACAGAAATTTGGTCTCATATCCAAGAAATCCGACGCACTTAACTCCCGGCTTCCCGAATGGAGCCGGAGCCGCGTTCCCGCTGCTTTTCCATCTCCGTAACCCCCCCTTGGATGGATTTGGGTTAGAAATGATTAATTTTTGGAGAGGTAATTAATCGCAGGGATGATCTGCCGAGCGCTGATGGGCGACACTTCCATCCAGAGTGTATTTTGCATGGAAAAAAAGGGATTTTTCATGGAAGCAGCTGGCAGTTAGGAGGTGGGGGACAAACTCCCCCCCCCCTCCACTCCCCTTTGTATTTAATAATTGATATTATTAACCCAGGATGGGCTTTTTTTTTTTTTTTTTTTTTTTTTGCACATTCCATGTGTTTTTTGCATCTCATTCCATGCAAAAACGTCTCCCGTGCTTGTCGCAGTTGCGAAACGCGCCGGGATCGAGTCGCCGTCCCTGGATGACCTTTAAGTAGGGAAACAAAATAAATAAAAAATCAAATTCCGCCACTCCGACGCTGCTTCCCATCCCCCCGGTTCTCTCCCACAGCCCAAGTCCCATCCCATCCCCACAGTGCCGGTGTCACCCCCAAATTCTCTGGCTCTAAATCCCCTCCCGTGGGTTTGGAGGGGATTTTTCCTGGTTTTCGGTGGGGGTGTGAGCTTTTCCCGGGCTGGGAGGCAGCTGCAGCTGTGTTATCCATGTGCCCTCTCTCCCAGGAATGTGCAAATGAGTGTGCAAGGGGCTGCACCCCTTCCCCGCATCCCCCCCATCCATCCCAGGATGGGACCACTCGGGAGCAGGCTCTGGGATGCTCCCTAAATCCTCGTGGGTGATTTTTATGGGGTCTTTGTAATGTGGATTTTCCCAAAATTCTCTCCTGGGACACCTTTTTTTAACTATTATTTTGATTTTTAAGGAATTGTTAGTTTTGCTTGCTCCATGGGACAGGCAGCATCCCCAAATCTTCCAGGACAAAGTAAAAAAAATAGGAATTCCTTCCTGAGACACTTAAAAAAAAAATATTGTTTTAAAGGAATTAGGAATTTCCTTGTTCCATGAGGCAGCAGCATCCCAATATCCTCCATGCTGGAGTAAAAAAAATTGGGATACCCTCCTGGGACTTTTGTAATTTTCATAATACTACTAATTTGCTTTTAAAGGAATTATTAATTCCCTTGATCCATGAGACAATCAGTATCCCAAATTCCCCAAATCCTTCTGCACTGAAGTTAAAAAAGGTTGAAATTCCCATCTGGGACACTCAGTATTATTTTAAAGGAGTTATGAATTCCATGAGGCAGCAGCATCCCAAAATCCTCCATGCTGGAGTGAAAAAAGTTGGAATTCCCTCCTGGGCCACTCTTTTATATTTGTATTTTAATATTATTATTATCTTGCTTTTAAAGGGATTATTCATTCCCTTGATCCATGGGGAGGGCTGTATCCCAAAGTCCTTCCAGGCTGTATCCCAAAGTCCTTCTAGGCTGGAGGATAAAAAAAAAAGGGATAAAAATAGAGTTGTAAAGCCCAAGGCAGGGGGTTTGGGGGGCCCTGTCACCCCCCTGGAGCCTCCTCGGAGCGTCCTGGCTTCCGTGTTGGAGCTGGAGAGGAAGCAGGAAGCAGCTAAAAAGAAAACAAATATTATAAATTCATTAAAATTTCGGCTTTCTTATAACATGAGGGGTTATTAGGGATAAAACCAAGAGTTTGGGGTCTAGCCAGGCTTAAGTAAGTTTATTTTATGGACGTAAGAGGGGGGATTTGTCCCAAAATTCCTGATAAAGCTGCTTTTTTTTTTTTCCTGCGAGGAGTTAAAAAACCTCCCCACAGCCCCACGTGGGATTTGGCAGGAGCTGCCTGGGCAAAGCTGCCCTTAAAAATCGACTTTTCCATTTATTTAATTAATTTTTTTCCCCCTAAACTTGCCTTTAATGGCGAAGTTCAGGCTGAAAGGCTCCCGGATCGGAGCTGGACAGTGTGTTTGGAACTGGGGAGGGAGCGGGAGGAGCTGACTCACCCTGACCCTACTCGGGAAGAGCCTCCAAAAAGTGATTTTCCTGCCAGTTTTACCCTTTCACCTCTTCAAACTGCCGGAATTGAATCAAAACGCAACTTGTTTTTGCTGGAATTTAATCCAATTTTTTTTTTTTTTTTTTTTTACCAGCCAGGGAAAGTTCCCTTTTCCCAAATGTTAAAATGAATCGAATTTTTTTTTTTTTTTGCCGGGGTAGTGGCTGCTGTGGGAGCACCGAGGTGTTGTTACCTCTCACCTTCCCGGAGCAAAGTTCATCCGGCTGCTGCATCCCAATCCCTGGAGCTGTGACTCACCTGTGCTCGCCCTACGTGGAGGAGCGCCTGTCCCAGAGTGGCCTTTAGCCAGGGAAAGGCAAAATCAGGACCCAAACAAATCAGGCTGATCCCTGAAAAGCAAAGGAAAAACCACCCCACCCCCCAAACCTCCCCATTCCCCCCCAACCCACTCAAATCCCCCCAAATGTCTCCTTTTTTAGCAATGTTTCTCCAAGCAGCAGGTGCTCACAGCATTCCCATCCCAGGTTTTTGGGGGATGGATAAGGCCGGAGTTGGAATGATGGGTTTTTTGGGATACCACCAACTTCCCAGCCCGTTTGTGCCCTCCCGAACGCGGCGCTTTCTCCTAGGGGTGGATTTATTCCGAAGCACCGACCAAATCCAAGTGCCAAAACCTCCCTGATTAGTTGTGTTGGGGCCAAGCCTAATTAATGAGCTTCATTAACGGGGCTGGCTTCATTCCCTCTACTTTTTCCCTGGGAACTTTCACGCGGAGGGAGGCGGTGGCTGGAGCAGCGAGGTCAGGGAGCAGCATTAATTCTATTATTTATTAAAAAAAAGAGGAAAATAGTTCTTCAATATAAAAGATATCCTTTTTTTGAGGGGAGTTGGAGTCATCCTCCTGATTTAGGTGGGATCTGAGGCATTGATCCCTTGGGAATATTAATCCAAGAAGCTGTGGGAGCATCCTTGGGGTGACGCATTGGTACCCAGGGAGGACCCCTGCCCCCCGCCTCAAATTAAGGGGCTTATAAATTTCACGTGGCTCATCCCAAAGCTGATTAAGTGGGAATGTCGGATCCTGGTTCTAGTGCCGGGAAAATCTCCTGCCTGGGATAATTGGGCCGCTAACAAAGGTGGCCCAAGCGCTGCCCTGCCCTGACCCCGCTCCCGAACAAGGCTCCGATTGTTGCTCCGGCTCAGGCGGGAGGAAGAGGAGGCACGGGAAGGCTTTGCCAATAACCAGGATTTTGCTCAGCGACTCCTAATTAGACTCCCATGGAAAACCTTCGTTAGCGGTGCCCGCCCGGAGCATCCTCGGCCGGGAGCGCGCAGAGGCCCCGCCGTGCCCCGGGAGCACCCGGAGCTGGCCCGGAGCCCGACGGTCACGTGGAGCCTCCGAGGGGACCCTCCGAGCCCAAATCCCACCTCCCGCCCGCTCCAGAGCCGAAATTCCTGGAATCCCCCAAGGCGTGCTTTTTTTTAACCCCCCAAATGGCATTTTGGTCATGATTTCCCCCTCCTTAGCGCCAGAAAAAGTGAGTTTTCTCTTTTATCCCGAATATTCCTTCTCAGCGCCTTCCCAGCATCCTGTGCAGCGCCCTGGGATCGCTCCGGTGTGGGGGGACAGGGCTGGGGGGGAATCCCGGATTTAACCCCTTTTTCCCCGTTTTCCCGCAGATGACGGCTCGCCTGATGCTGGCTGTGGGAGGAGCCGTGCTGGGATCCCTCCAGTTCGGATACAACACCGGCGTCATCAACGCCCCGCAGAAGGTGAGCGTTCCCAGAGCCCTCCAGAGGGAAATTCCAGCCCCTCCCTTGCAAAATTCCACCCCCCCGTGTCTGAAAACAAACCGGCCTCCGCTGCCAGCCCGGCTAAAATAGTACATCCCGCTAGGCAGCTTAGGGCTGTAATGGGATTTCAGAGGGAGTTGTTTAGCCCCGGCCTTCCCGGGAGAATTTGTTTCCTCCTTGCTTGGCACTTTTGTTGGGAAAAATCCCAGGAGCGCCTTGAGGATGCTCTCCGGGTGCGGCCCGGTGGAACTTTTAACCTCGGCTCTCAGTGAAGGTCTGGGAGCTCATTAAGGTTTGAGTCATCCCGAGTGGCTGCTCCGGCGGGAGCTCGATCCCGGAGTTTTGCATCCCAGCACAACATCCCGGGAGGAGAGCGGGTTGGCTGGGAAGTGCTGGAAGGGGGATGGAGCGCAGGAGGTGTTGACTCCTCCCCTAACGTGGTGCCAGGACCCTCCAGCCGCTGGGAGATACCGGTGATCCATGGAAAATGTGACTTTTCCTGAATTTGGTGGCTGTTTGAGGTGTTAAAGGCTTGGAAAAGTTAGCTCGGAATTCCCTTGTGGTGCTTGTGGCATTCCCTGGGCAGACCTCCTGTGCTGGGATGAGGTGTGGAGGGACAGCCCGGCCTCCAGCGGGAGCGGACCTGTCCCAAAGAATTGGGCAGGATTCACCCTCCAGAGTTCAATCCCATCCCAGTGAGTGACTGGAATGTTGCCTCAAGCATGGAGAAAACTCCTCCTGGAAGAGAAGACCCCGTGGAAAAACTCCCCAGACTGCATCAGTGTGGGAAGAGGAAAAAAGCCGGGAATTTATTCAAGGAGTTGCATTACACAGTATTGAATCCCGGGATTCCACGTGGCTGGAGGCTGCAGCTGCCACCCGGAACCTGCGGCGCTCTGCTGAAGGCATCATCCTCCCGAAATATCCCGATGCCTCCTCGCCTTTCCATGGACTGATCCGATGCTGGGAATGTCCATTCTTGGATGGCCCGGAGCATCCTACCTGGGAGATGGGCGATGGAGCAGCGCTGGAGCTGGGAAATCCCTGGGATTGCACTGAGGAGCTGCTCCCCGGCATCTGCCTTCATTCTCCTGAGCTCCGGCACCACGGGAAGCAGGAATGCTGTGATCACCACCCTGCTCGGAGCCACATCCCGGGAGGAGCTTTGTTCCCCTGGACTGAAGGATTTGTCTCCATCCTCTCCCAGCCGGCTGCTCCAGGGGACATGGGCAGGGATCAGCTGGGAGCTTCCCTTGGGATTGAGCTCCGGTGCCTGCAGCCTGCAGTGAAGCCAGACCCCCCCCCGATGGGTGTTGCCTCAGTTTTCCTCAAGATTTTTGGGATGAATCCCTTGGGCTCAGGCCAGGATGAGTCACCTGGTGTGGGAGGGGTCACCAGTGTCGGGGGAAGGATTTGGGATGCTCCATGTGGGAGCACGAGGGGAGGTGGGATGATGGAAGCCCTGGGCAGCAGGATGTGATGGACAGAGTTTATCCCACCTTTAAGGATGGGGACACATAAGGTGTGGAATTGGGATAGGGACACATCAGGGTGCAGGATTGGGATGCATTGGACTTGGAATGGAGATGCATTGGGATAAACCAGGGCACTGGATGGGGGTTGGGATGCAGGATGGGGATGCATGGAGGTGCAGGACTGAGATGGGAATGCACTGAGGTGCAGGATGAGGATGCACTGGGATAAACTGAAGGGTTGGGATGGGGATGCACTGAGATGCATCAGGGCACAGGACTGGGATGCACTGGGATTGGGATTCATGGAGCTGCAGGATGGGGATGCATCACAACGCTCAGCTGAGATGAGAGAGGAAGGGAAAAACCCCAATTTTGGGGAAAACAGATTTTTTTTTTTTTTTTCTTCCCCTTCTCCCTTTAAACTCATTTTTCATCCCCTTGTCTCCCAAAAAAAAGTTGGATTCTTCCAAGCATCCCTTTTTTTCAGGAGGAAGGGGTCAGGAGGGGGCATTATTTTCAAGGACCCCCTGAGCCAGCCCAGGCTTCTCCAATAACACAATCAATTTAGGAATGTTGGGAAAAGGGGAAAAGCATCTAAACCTCCAGGTGAAACAGGAGGGACCAAAATCACTTAAGCATGGAAATTCTGATGGTTTAGGAGCTTTGGAAAAGGAACAACTTGGAAAAATAATAGTACTACTGGGACTTGTACCCAGCCCGTGGTGTTTTTCTTGTGCTGTCTCTGCCAGGGTTCCCATTTGGGCTTGGATTGATGGGAAAAGTGGAAAGTGAAGCACGATGGTGTAAACAGTGAATTGGGAATGAAACCCTTTGGAGCAGCGAGGTCTTGGAGCCCCCTGAGGCCCAGCAGAGCAGGGAATCTCTGGAATCTCTGCTCCTTCCAGCCGGGCTTGGTGGGGTGGTACAGATCCCTTTGCTGTGGTAGTTTGGGTATGGATGACCCTTAAATCATGGAATTATGAAGAATTTAGGTTGGAAGTGACCTTTTAAGGGTCATTTAGGCCAAGCTGCCACCATGGGCAGGAACTTAGTGAAGCTGTGGGCTTCACTAGGTCAGTGTGATGGGCTGGCTTTAAAAATACACTAAAAATATACCAGATGTGTATAAAAATATACCAAATGAATATAAAAATATGCCAAATGTATATGAGAATATATAAACTGTATATAAGTATATACATTTTGTATATAAATATACACAATGTGCATCAATATATACATTTTGTATATTAAAATATACAAAAATCTACGTAGGAATGTACAAAATCTATGGAGGAATATACAAAATCTATACAAGAATATACAAAATCTATATAAAAACACCTAAAATTCACCCACCAGCCTGTTCTTGGTGTTTCCAACCAAGGCCAGTGTTGGGTGTCAGCACCGTGGTACTGCAGAACCACAGCAGACATGGTTATGGAATTCTTGGGGGGAAAAAACCCCTGGAAATTCAACTCCAGGAGTATCCAAGGGGATGGGAACGGCCCAGTCTTCCTCCCCGAGGCCGGCGCATCCCTGGCTCCTGCCCTGCCCCGGGGAGCAGCGTGACCTCCCCGTGCCCGCCCGGCGAGTTTTGGCAGCTCCAGTCTCTCCCTCCCCGGGCAGGGCGAGCCCAGAACCCGTCCGGCTGCATTTCCCCCACGCATCCCAGCAGGTTCCCTCCCTCGGGCTGGAGCCCAGCCCCGGCCGGCGGCTCCGGTGACGCACGGCCTTGTGAGCTGCGCTGGCCGGGGGGACTCGTCCCTCCGGTGGCACGGATCCAGCGGGGCGGGTGCGATGCGTGGTTTGGTCTCCCCGCCTGTTTTGCAGGTGATTGAGGATTTCTACAACCGCACGTGGCTGTACCGATACGAGGAGCCCATCAGCCCCGCCACCCTCACCACGCTCTGGTCCCTCTCCGTCGCCATCTTCTCCGTCGGGGGCATGATCGGCTCCTTCTCCGTGGGGCTCTTCGTCAATCGCTTCGGAAGGTGAGCTCCGAGCCTGCTGGATCCCTGCTGGATCCCTCGGTGGGGGAGTTGTGCAGCCTCATCCCAGCCTGACGTTCCAGGACTGCCAGTGTTGGGGTTGTCCGGCTGTTCCTCACCGCCCTCCTCCATCCCTCTCCAGACGCAATTCCATGCTGATGTCCAACATCCTCGCCTTCGTGTCGGCGGTCCTCATGGGCTTCTCCAAGATGGCCTTTTCCTTCGAGATGCTCATCCTGGGCCGCTTCATCATCGGCCTCTACTCCGGCCTCACCACGGGCTTCGTGCCCATGTACGTGGGCGAGGTGTCCCCCACGGCCCTGCGGGGGGCCTTGGGGACCTTCCACCAGCTCGGCATTGTCCTGGGCATCCTCATCGCACAGGTGAGCACTGGAGAACGTTGTGGGATGTGCTTCCCCTTTTCTGACCCTGACACTCGTGAGGGATGTGGTGCTGTGGATCTGCACAGCCCCTCAGGTGGAGCTGGGCTGGGAGGGATGGAGCAGGAGCTCAGCAGGAGCAGGGGTGCTGTGGGATCTGAAGGTTTGGGATGGGCAGCATCAGGATGTGACGTCTGTTGGCCACCTGGAAGCAGCACAAGTGTTCCTCCCATGGATGTCCCAGCCTGGAGCACACCCACAGGCAGCAGGGTCGGGTCCAACTGGGACTTTTCCAGTTGGGAAGGGTGGTTCAATCGCTCTGCTCCTCCTCAGGTGTTCGGTTTGGACTTGATCATGGGAAATGACTCCCTCTGGCCGCTGCTGCTGGGCTTCATCTTCGTGCCTGCCCTGCTGCAGTGCATCATCCTGCCCTTCGCCCCCGAGAGCCCCCGCTTCCTGCTCATCAACCGCAACGAGGAGAACAAGGCCAAGAGTGGTGAGTGACCCTTCCTGGGGCCTGTCCGGCCACACCAGAGGCTCCTAGCCTGCTCCTCACCCCACCTCTCCCTCTCAGTCCTCAAGAAGCTGCGGGGCACAACAGACGTGAGCAGCGACCTGCAGGAGATGAAGGAGGAGAGCCGGCAGATGATGAGGGAGAAGAAGGTGACCATCATGGAGCTGTTCCGCTCGCCCATGTACCGCCAGCCCATCCTCATCGCCATCGTCCTGCAGCTCTCCCAGCAGCTCTCAGGGATCAACGCGGTGAGTCCGGGGGCACCTGGATGTCAGGGGTCAGCTAGGTCCACCCAGAGCTTCAGGATCTGACTCATGGCACCTCCCTGCCCTCCGTAGGTCTTCTACTACTCCACCAGCATCTTCGAGAAAGCCGGGGTGGAGCAGCCCGTCTACGCCACCATCGGCTCCGGCGTGGTGAACACGGCCTTCACGGTGGTCTCGGTGAGTTTTGGCCCCTTGAGGTCTCTCCGTGGAAAGATGGGAGCAGGGGCATTGCCCCCAGGCTGGGGAGGTGCTGACCGACCCGTGTGTCCATCCACAGCTGTTCGTGGTGGAGCGAGCCGGGCGCAGGACCCTGCACCTCATCGGGCTGGCGGGGATGGCGGGGTGTGCTGTGCTCATGACCATCGCCCTCACGCTGCTGGTGAGTGCTGGGGGCTGGGAGGAGGGGGAGAAGGTTGAGGAGGACTGGGTGGAGATGAGGAAGGATTTGTCCTCCTTGAGGTGATGGCTGAGCACTCAGTCCCTGCTGCCACATCTCTCCTGAGCTCCCAGAATTCCCATTTCCAGCTTGTGGCTCCTCTGCCAGCACCAGCTGGGGTGTGCAGGTGCTGTGTCCCCTTCATGGCACCAACCTTCTCCCTCTCCCTAGGACCAAATGCCCTGGATGTCCTACCTCAGCATTGTGGCCATCTTTGGGTTCGTGGCCTTCTTTGAGATCGGCCCGGGCCCCATCCCGTGGTTCATCGTGGCGGAGCTGTTCAGCCAAGGCCCCCGTCCCGCCGCCTTCGCCGTGGCCGGGCTCTCCAACTGGACCTCCAACTTCATCGTGGGAATGGGCTTCCAGTACATCGAGGTAATCACGGCTGGAATACCGGGGGAGTGGTGGTGTGACAGGGACGTGGGCATCTGGAGGGATCCAGGTGTCCCAGGGGAATCCTAGGAGTCCAGGGGAGTTTCAGACCCGCCCCTTTAGACTGGGTTGGTTCTGGGTGGATTCAGATCCCAGTTCTGGATCAGGGATGGAGACAGTGTCCAGCCAGATCCTGCTGCTGGATCCCTGTGCCACACTCCAGTGCAGGGTCCCATTGCTGGGTCCTGGTGCCAAATCCAGATCTAGTTGCTGGATCTTGGTGCTGGATCTCATTGCCAGATTTTGGTGTTGGATCCTGGTGCCAAGTCCTGGTGCCAAATGCCAGTGCTGGATCCCAGCACTGAATCCTGGGGCCACATCCTTGAGCTCTAAAACCTGGCTGAGGTGGTTTGGTTGGGTGAAGATCCTCTGGGGAGAGAAACATGGGCAAGGAGCAGGGATTGGATGCAATGTTCCTTATGGAACTTGAGATGTTCCATGAAAGGAGGACCCGGATGGCTGTGGCAGGTGTGGGCAGGGTGGTACCAGCTGGTCCTTCAGCCACGGCCATCAGTCTGAGTCCAGAGATGAGAACAGAGCTGGGGAAGGGGCTGGAGCAGCAGGAGCAGCTGAGGGAGCTGGGGGGGCTCAGCCTGGAGCAGAGGAGGCTCAGGGGGGCCCTTCTGGCTCTGCACAAGCCCCTGACAGGAGGGGGCAGCCAGGGGGGGTCGGGCTCTGCTCCCCAGGGAACAGGGACAGGAGGAGAGGGAACGGCCTCAAGCTGTGCCAAGGGAGGGGCAGGTTGGGCATCAGGAGGAATTTCTTCAGTTCAGGCACTGGCACAGGCTGTTCAGGGCAGTGCTGGAGTCACCGTCCCTGGAAGTGTTCAAGCGTGTGGCTGTGGCACCGGGGGACGTGGCTTAGGGTGAACGTGGCAGTGCTGGGGGAAGGGTTGGACTCGGTGATATCGGCGCCCTTTTCCAACCTGAACAACTCCACCATTCTGCCACCTCCACCCGCGTGCTCACCCTCTCCTTTCCCTCCATTCCCAGCAACTCTGCGGCTCCTACGTCTTCATCATCTTCACGGTGCTGCTGGTCCTCTTCTTCATCTTCACCTACTTCAAGGTGCCGGAGACCAAGGGCCGGACCTTCGACGAGATCGCCTCGGGCTTCCGGCAGGGTGGGGGCGGCCAGAGCGACAAGACCCCGGACGAGTTCCACAGCCTGGGCGCCGACTCGCAGGTGTAACCGGGACCCCCGGCGCCAGCACCCCCCAGTGCAGGGGGGAGTTTTTAAAACACTTTGTACAGACCCCAGGCAGGCGGGAGCGGGGGGGGGTCCGGCTCCAACGCCCCTTCTCCAGCCTCCCCCAGTGGTTTTACTGGGGACAGACTGACCTATTTTATTATTATTTTATTTTATTTTTTCTGCTAGGAACGATTTTTATTTTATTTTATTTTGTAGCTGGTTTCGCGTCCAGGATTTCAAAGCCGATAGGTGTTTTTAAACCCCAACCACGCAGCCCCCACCAGCAGGAGGGCAATTCCCTAATTTTTTTGTTAACGACGCGATAGTTATTTAACGGAAAATCATGTAGAGGAAGTTTTTAAAAAAGCTGGAAACTTATATTTTTTAACGTTCTAATCATAGAGGAAAAAAAAAATCACGTAAATTGACTAAACCTAAACCAACAATTATATATATTTTTTTTTAAAAAAAAACACCAAGAAAAAGGAGTTATTTTTTAAAGTCTCTTTGATTTCAAGCCCCGCGGTGGGTTCGTGGACGGGGACCTCCCGCCCGGGGCAGCGCGGAGGACGGAGCCGTCCGGATGGATCGGTTGGAAAGGTCAATCCCCTGTCGCAGGCTCCTCTCCTTTCGCCTGAATTCCAGCTGGGAGGGGAAAATGGGAGAGAGGGGGGGGATGTGTTTCTTGTTGAATTTTGGGATTAATCTCGGCAATATTTGCCCGACAGTGAAGCGCCAGCGGCAGCCGCACACGACAACATCCCCCTCCATCACCACCCCCATCCCAGGACTCACCAAAATCCAGCACCGCATGGATACAGCCGTTTCCTGCTCTGTGTATAGACTGGAAGATATTTATATTATATATATTTTTGTTCAATGGTTGTTAATAGTAGACATTTAAGTTATAGCGTTTCTGATTTGACAAGCCAAGTACTGTAAATATTCTCGGAGTATATTCACACTGTATAATGTATACAAAAGGTACAGAAAAAGGTTATAGTTTCTATAGCAACTAAGAAAAAAAACAAAGCTTGTACATGGTTAGGATGACTTTTGTATAGTTCTGCACTGTAGTTGTATCTATTGCACTGAATTTCAGGCTGTAGTATATTAAACAAAAAAAATACACATGAGAAATACTGTCCTTTTCAAACAAAACTGAAAACACACACAAAAAAAGAAAAGCATTTCCATGAGTGCAGCTGGTGTGGGAGCTCCTGGCACATTCCCAAAGCCACAGGGAGGGTTGGATTTTTGGGTTTTTTTAAAATAGTATCTTTTTTTTTTTAATTTATTTGTCTGGTTTGAAAGTGATGACATTGACCACACGTGAAAGCAAATAAAGATTTGGGGGGGGGGGGGAGGAAATAAAATCTCTTTACAACTGCCCGTCAGGAGCTGTGGGGGTGTGTGTGTGGGGGTTTTTTTTTAAACAATTCCCTGCAGTGAAGTGCCAAGGGGAAGGTGTGTGGTGTGAACAATAAAGGAGAATGTGAGCAGCCACCCAGCCCCGTGTCCTGTGCCTTTATTTCTCCGAGCCGGACTTTCCCTGCCCTGCCAGGTGTGGGTTGGGGGGGTTGTCTGGGAATGCGTGTCCCTGCAAAGCTTTTCCACCACGGGAACGACTCACCTGGTTGCCAAATACCTGCTCTGGGTGTACGACCGGGTTTTAATTGCCTGGAGCAGCCTGGGCTGGGATCACGGGGGGGACCTGGCTGGAGCCGTCCTGCTCTGTGGATCCCATTCCTGCTCCCCTGGGCTGGGATCACGGGGCTGGAGCCGTGCTGGATCCCATTCCTGCTCCTGGCCCGGGACAGAGCCTTGGTCGTGCCACAGGCACCTGAGCAACGGGAGGAGGAAGGGAAGGGAGGACTGGAAGGAGGAGGTTGCTGCTGCTCTGTGGATTTGGTTTTTTCCCCTTGAGCTGAGAAGGTGCCAAGAGCTGCAAGCCCGAACACTTTCGGGCAAAGAAATGCTGATCTTGGTCACTTCAGGCTTTTTTCTATTTATTGAAGCAGCTCTTAGCCCTGCAGGGCACACGCTGGGCACGGCTGTTGGAGGAAATCGCTCTTGCAGTGTCTTTTACAGCTGCCCAGAATGTTCTTGCTGTGCCTAGGGCTCCTCTCCTCACGCTGCTGTTTCATTCCCAGCTCTGGGAGATGCTCAGCCCTGCACAACCTTCATTTCCAGGCTGAGTTTGTTTTGTTGAGCACCCGGAGCAGCCACACGGCCCCGCAGGCTCAGCCTGGGAGCACTCGAGGGATTACGGCCATGACCGAGCTCCAAATCCCCGGTGACCCAAATCCTCCGTGCCCTGGGGCACTGTGCCAGCAAGCGCAGCCCCCCGGTGTCCCCCACCCCACAGAGGTGGTCATTCCAGCCCCTTCCAGCATCCCCCACCCCACAGAGGTGATTATTCAACACCCGGTGAGGTGGGGAGTCCCACCAGCATCTCCCACAGGAGCACCGGGAGGTGTCCCAGCCCTTCCCCGGGCCTGTGCCGTGCACCCCGACCGGCCTTATCCCACCCCCAGGAATGGAACGCGGCTGAGCCCGCGGTTTTCCCTTCCCCAGCAGCAGCAATCCCTGCTAATTGCTCAGGCCCCAGCTTGACGAAGCGTTTACAAAGCGCACTTGACTCCAGCCCAACTCGGGGAGGCAATTAAACACCCTCATAAATCCTCCTGAAGTAAATGAGCCTTAATCGGAGCTCAGGGCTCAGCCCGGCACAGGGCGAGATCCCTTCTCCCCTTTCCCAGCCGAGAGGGATCACGAGCTCCGGCGGCTGCAGCGCGCTCCCCGCACGGCCCGGAGCCTCGGGAGCCTTCCCGCGGCTCGGCTGGCCCTGCCCCGCTGTCCCTGTCCCCTTCCTGGAGCAGGAGCCGGCTGGGAATGGCCCCGGGCTGGGGGTGGCACGAGGGGCTTCCTCCTCCCGAGGGTAGTGGCAGAGCCAAGGGGGTGTCAGCTCTCTGCCAGGGGGAAAGAACGTCTCCTTTGGGTTGGAATCTCCAGTGGGAACCTTTTCATCATTCCCTCAGGACTGCTGAGAGTCCCTCACGCCTCCCCTGGTCCCTCCCGGAAGGAAGCTCTTCCCGAAATGGAACCAAGGGGTCCCTCAGTGCCCAGAGCTACGAGAAGCTCTGCAGAAAGAGAAAATTCTGAGCACCTGCCATGGTGGAAGGTGTTCCATGGCAGCGGGGTGCAATGGGATGAGCTTTAAGGTCCCTCCCATCCCAAACCATTCTGGGATTCTCTGGAAATTGGTTTGGAGATGGAGGGGCTCTGCAGAGAGCTGCAACAGTGCATCGAGCCCAACCAGGTTCCCAGGAGCACCACTGAGCCCTTCCCTGTGTCCCTCTCCTATCCTTCCACGGGATCTGCCTCATCAAACTGGAAAGCAAAGCTGGGAAACCTGTACCAAACACCCCTGAGCTGGTCCTGGCTCCTGGACAGCCACCACGAGGTTGTGAGAGGCTGTTTGTTATTCCCAGCCTGGTCGAGAATGATTTATTCAGTGTGGTCGTGGTGCTTTTGTTTCTCACCCTGGTGCTGCTGCTCCCTGAGAGGTTACAGAGGTGGAGCAGCACATGAAGATTAACTCAAACCAAAATGTTTATTTTCCAAACAGTTTGGGACAGCAGCTGGAAAGAGGCAGCAGCAGGAAGGGACCAAAGGCTTGTGACGCTCGTGGTGTTCGGGAACCGGGATAAAAGAGAACCTGGCCAAACACCTGGGTCTGGCAGAGCCAGTTTCTATGTGGTGTGGGAAAACTGGGAATTAATCAACTCCAGCAGGTGACCAATGGTTTCTAGAGACTCTTGCTGGGCCAGCTGCTCGGTCAGGTTGTAGGCTTTCATCCCCACCTCCTGAGCCTGGAACGGGACAGAAAAAACACCCAGGAATTGTCAGGAATTTGGCTTTCCTCACCGGGTAGGTAAATACCTGCCGAGGCTCGGTGCAGGAGCAGCCTGGAGCAGGTCCAGGCTCCCTTTTCGAGGTGACCTGGACAAGCTGCTTTACAGGAGAGCCTAAAGCTGCCACCAGATCCCATATTTAGGAACCAGTGGTGCAGACAGGAGATTACTGACCCTAGCCCCCCGTGCTGGACATCACCTCCCATGTAATACAGCAACTCTGAACATTCTCAAAGCTATTTCAGGGAAAAAACCCAGCTGTAGTGACTCAGTCTGAACTGAGTCTGAACTGAAATCCTTCATTTCCCATGGTAAGAAACTAAATCATTTTCCTCGGTAGCCCTTCCAGGGATTAGACACTCTGACAAATACAAAGCTTTGTCTTTTTCCTAATTTGAATTTTTCTCCTTGTGTCTTCCAAACACTCTCATGGTTGTGGCTTTCTCTGAGACAATGGAGAGATCATTAATATTTCAACACAGGATTTTTCACCATCTGTATTTCCACTCCTCAGAACCCAGAGAACTGGAGAAACACAGGGTTTTGAGGTCTGATCCCAAACAGAGGGGCCTGATTTCCAAGTGGTTTCTGCTCATCCCTTCCTCAAAATCAATTCTTGGTAAGGCACAGAAGGTACCAGTCACCTGTGAAATTTTTAGCCAGAAAGATACAGGAATGCAGATTCCAAATGGAATTACAGACTGCAATAGACTGAACCCTGAACTCAGGGGAGCCTGGCTCAAGCACAGGCCTGTGAGGCCCAGGTCTTACCGTGTAACTCCTGAGCTCATGTCTCAAGGCAGCCTGTGACAGGCAGCTGCACTGCCAGGATAGCCCAGGTAAAGGATGAACCCAGAAAAGGTGGATAACTGTGGGATCCACTGGCCTGGCACAGATCAAAACACATCCAGTGGGATTATCAGACTTGACAGAGTGCAGGTCACAGAATCATGGAATAGTTCGGGTTGGAAGGGACCTCTCATATTCCATGGGCAGGGACACCTTCCATATCCCAGGTTGCTCCAAGCCCTGTCCAATGTGGCCTTGGACACTTCCAGGGACGGGGCAGCCACAGCTTCTCTGGGCAACCTGTGCCAGGGCCTCAGCACCCTCAGAGGGAAGGATTTCTTCCCAATATCCCACCTCAACCCTTAGTTTGAAGCCACTACATGCAGAACTACGAGGCAGCTTTGTCCTTGGTCCCCCAGTGCTGTGGGCTCGGTGCAGGTGCCAGGGGAACAAGAGTTCCAGGAGACAGAACAACCCCCAGGGCAGCTGGCCAATCCTCCTGAACCCTTTCAGACACAACCCACCTTTTCTAAATCCAGGCCCAGGTAGTGGATCATGGCCAGGGTGTGCAGGACTCGGGCTCTTTCCCTGGGATGCTGCAGTGCTCCCTGTTCCCGGAGCTCCAGCACCGCTTGCAGCATCCGCGTTCCTTCCACGCGCTGGGCTTTGGCTGCATGGAGAGAGAAACGATCCTGATGGATGGATTCGTGCAAGAGAAGGTATTCCAAACCACCCAGTTGGCTCTTCCAGTCAGGAAAGCATTTCTGCTGCAAACATCAACACAGTCTGAGGGTGGTGAGGCCCTGGCACAGGCTGCCCAGAGAAGCTGCGGCTGCCCCATCCCTGGAAGTGTCCAAGGCCAGGTTGGACGGGGCTTGGAGCAACCTGGGATAGTGGAAGGTGTCCCTGCCCATGGCAGGGAGTGGGACTGGATGGGCTTTAAGGTTTGTCCCAACCCAAACCAGTCTGGGATCCTGGGATTCTAATCCAGTGCCTTTCTGGCACCCATGGCAGGGGTGAAATTAGGTGAACTTCAAGGTCCCTTCTAACCCAAACCAGTCTGGGATCCTGTTATCCCAGCTCCACGCAAATTCCATGCCCATTCTGAACTCCTTTTCTCCAGTCAGTGTTTGTGCAGATCGGCCTTTAGTGAGGATGTGGAGTCACAACAGCTGCAGAACTACTTTCCTACTCGTGCCACACCAAAGATGATCTCCTGTAGCCCTGCCTCGGTGTGCTTCTTACTTCAGGAACTCCTGATGGATATAATGGCAGGAAATGGGATTTACAGAAATGTTTCCCAGAGAATCCCAGAATCCCAGACTGGTTTGGGTGGGAAGTGACCTTAAAGCCCACCTTGTTTCACTCTCTGCCATGGGCAGGGACACCTTTCACTAGACCAGGTTGCTCCACGCCTCATCCAACCTGGCCTTGGACACTTCCAGGGAGAGAAATTGTTATTCCTTCCCTGACAATGTCCTTATGAGCACAGATAGAGGGAAGGAGCCAAGGACCAGAGTCTGGTCTGGCTTCAGTGGAGCCTGAGGCAGTACCAGGCACATTGATGCTTTCTACACCTTTCTGTGCCAGGGAGACTTCCCAGCCTCTCTCCTGAGACTGTTCTCCTGATTAATACATCCAATTATCCATACAGGCTCTTTCATCATGTCCTAGTGCTCCAGGAGGGAGCTGTACACCTGCCCAAGTGAGCTGAAATGTCACATCCATTATTAAAGGGAGACTAAGGAGCTGCAGAGAAATGAGAATGTTGGAAGTCTCAAGTTGCACCAGGGGAGGTTTGCTCTGGATATTAGGAAGAAATTTGTTCCTGGAAAGGCATGTAAAGCATTGGAACGGGCTGTCCAGGGTGGTGGTGGAGTCACCGTGCCTGGCAGTGTTCAGAAAATGTGTGGATGTGGCACCTGGGGATGTGGGTTAGTGGTGGCTCTGGCAGTGCTGGGGGAATGGTTGGGCTTGATGGTCTTAAACCAAATCATTCCAAGATTCCATGATTCTATGACTCAAATCTTGCTATGCTTCAGTCAGTGTCAATGCAGCTGTGAAACGGAGAATGCAAACAGAAAGGGCAAAGTTGGATTTCCATGGAACACCCTCATTCCTGAAGTGGCCTGTGGCAATCTGCCGAGCACCAGCATCAGGAACACTCAGCATTCCCATTAAATTCAGCCACCCCGACCCCAGCACTGCCAACATGATCCATAGGGTGCAGGGACTCTTTAATCCCCACTTCCCAAAGGTTTGTGAGCGACAGCAGCTCTTACTCATCCCGTCCTCGCCGCCTTCCTTGTCCTCGGAGAAGGGAGACGTTTCCATGCGGGCCTGGAGCGCTCGCTGGTGCCTGTGCAGGGAGCTCAGCAGCCAGGAGTGCCACAGGCTGCTCACCTGGCAGGAAGCACGGGAATTATTTCACTCCTGTGAATCCCTGGTATTCAGCTGTTCTCCAAACAATGTCCCCTGCACGGCCCGGCCCCTCCGCGTGCCTGCGGGTCACTGAGCCAGGCTGGACGTTCCCGGAGGGATCGTGCCGCTCCTCTCCCACACAGCCCCAGCTGGAGTCTCTCACTTCTCCAGCCTGCCAGGGAGTTTCATCAAACTTCAACAGATCTAACCAAAATATTAACCAAGAGCAAGTGGAGTTGAAGTTTGGGATGGGAATGGTGGTGGATTTTGCAGCTCCCAAAGCCTCGTTTCCACAAAAATGGATCTAAACAAACTAAAGCTCTTTATTTTTCCCAGTTATTAAATCAATTAGATAATTATGGCTTTCCTTGCTTAATCAATCCATTCTGAAAATCTTACCAGTGTGACTTTTCATTGATTCTCGATGTAAATTTTAGGAGTTTGCTTGTTTGAATCCCACTCTTCCCTGGCTTTGGGAACTCCTCAGAGACCCTCTGTACTGGTGGGACTCCTTAACCTCTGGCACAGGGAATTTGGTAGCAAAGCTGGTTTTTAACAAGGTTTGGCTGCCCAAACTGAAGACAAATTGGTTAAGAATTCTCAACCAATTACAGGATTAATGTTTCCTGGGTTTAACTCTCAGAAGGGTTTCTGGGATTGATCCTAAAAGGCAACACTGCCACTTGATATGGTCACCCTCACATTGATGGGAAATGGGGAAAACATTGGAAAGGGCACAAAAAAAAGCTGAGAAACACACAGAGGATGATTTTTGGTCCTACCAACCTCTGCATAGAGCGAGTTTGCTGCATCCATCTTATTCTGACGGAAGAAAATGTTGGCCATGTGGAAATATCCCCCAGAGACCTCGATGGAGTTTAGTCCAAACTCAGAAGTAGCCAGGTAAACCTGAAATCAGTATTAAACAAAAAAAAAAAACCAAAACAAAAATTCCAGAAGGTTCATGTTCATGTCAAACCTGGGAAGTTTTTAATTATGGATAAATAATATTGCAAATGTTCAGGGGTTTTTAATATGTAAGTTATATCTGGTTGTGATTGGAAAATGAGGTACTAAAAAGCTGCCATTTTAGGGTTTTGTAAAGAATGACGTTTAAAAAAGCTGTATTTTGGGGGTTATCCATAAGAATGGGGCACTAAACCCCTGCATTTTGGGGGTTATCTGTAGGACTGTGGTATAAAAACTGTATTTGGGGGTTATCCATAGGAATGAGGTATTAAGCTGTATTTTGAGAGTCATCCATAGGAATGAGGTCCTAAAGAACTGTATTTTGGGGGTTATCCATAGGAACGAGGTATTAAAAAGCTATATTTTGGAGGTTATGTAAAGGAATGAGGTATAAAAACTCTATTGGGGGGTTATCTGTGGGAATGAGGTACTAAAGAGCTGTATTTTGAAGAATGAGGTTCATCCGTAGGATCCGTAGGAATGTACTTAGTTCACACAGTTTATCCATAGGAATGTAGTAAAAAGCTGTATTTTGGGGTCAGTCCATGGGAATACAACACCCCAAATCCCCCCTGACTGGAGAGGCCCCTGCTCAGTGCATTCCCTGAAGCCCAGGGCAGGTTTTCCACCTCTCCCCCTCTCCCTGTGCCATCCATCCATCCATCCCACCTCTCCCAAAGCCCATCCTGGCTGCTTTTCCAGCCCCTGGCCATGCCGGTTCTCCCCCCAGAGCCCCGCTGGAGCAGTGGGAAGGCAGTGGAGCATTCCAGCTATTCTGAGCTGGCGTGTGACTCTCAGCAGATCCCAGACACACAGCCAAGGTTCAGGCAGGTCCTGGGCTGCTCCCACGTGGAGCAGTCACTTGCTAAGAGCAAAAAAACCTCATTACCTGGTGCCCCTCTCAGGCACCACATTTAGGGAATCTGGAAAAAAAAAAAAAAAAGGCATTTTGGGACTCTCCCAAGCCTTTTGGGAGATTCCTCTGGGGGAATCTCATGTTCCCAAAGGGTTTATGGACTAAGCAGAGAGGGTTGTGTGTGTTTTAATAGAAAGGGTCTAATTCTTCTCCCTCTAGGTCATCATTTACACCCACACAAAGCCACTATCAAATTCCACAGGAGTGGGGATACATCACTCGGCACTGGATAAATTTAGGCTATGTGGGACAGAAATAGGATGTGGAGAAGTTCATCTGGCTTTGGAGGATCAAATGACAGGCAAAGCATCCTCAGAAACACAGCTGGCAACCACCACTTCCAATGTAACAAACTGTTCTCCTGGCTAAAAAGGTGGAATTGGGGAAAATGTGATGGAATCAGGTATGGAAATAGGTAAATAAGGCATTAATTAAATAATGGGTGACAGATCTGGGGAAGTATTGAGGGAAATAACAGCCAAAATGTAAATTATCTGTGGAACAAAAGGCAAATCTATCAGTTTGGGGCAGGAATGTCTGGACATCTCTGGGCATCTCAGCACCATAATGAAGCTGATGGAGAAATTTATAGGGAGAAGCAGTAAAGACAAGGAATGTGAGGAGCATTTCAGGAGTGACTGAGGGAGCTGGGAGGGCTCAGCCTGGAGGAAAGGAGGCTCAGGGGGGCCCTTCTGGCTCTCCACAACGCCCTGACAGGAGGGGGCAGCCAGGGCTGGAGTCAAGGGGGGGTCAGGCTCTGCTCCCAGGGAACAGGGACAGGATGAGAGGGAACGGCCTCAAGTTGTGCCAAGGGAGGTTCAGGTTGGATATTGGGAAAATTTCTTCATGGAAAGGGTGCTCAGGCATTGGCACAGGCTGTGCAGGGCAGTGGTGGAGTCACCATCCCTGAAAGTGCTCAGAAACCACGTGGATGTGGCACTTGGGGCCATGGGTTAGGGGTGAACTTGGCACTGCTGGGGGAATGGTTGGACTCAATGATCTTAGAGGGCACTGCCAACTTTAGTGACTCCATGATTCTCTGTCACTTCATGGGAATAGGGATAACTGGCAAAACACAACTTTGGCTCACACATGGAAGCACAGGTGTCTCAGATCCATCCAGTTCAGGGGTTTGTGATGTGAACCCTCTCGGGATCCCAAATCTGCCTGCTGGGGTTTCCATTTATCTGGGATAAGAAAAGGAATAAAAATGGAAGTGTTCCTTGCTCCCGCATTCCAAGGGACTTACATCATTGGCCAGGTGATACAAAGCCTGGTCCAGCTTTCCCTCAGCAATAGAGAAAAGCCCCAGCCCACGGTGTAACTTAGACTGAAGAGCAGCACTGCAGCCTGGGGTCTGGAGCACGATCCACTGCGCCTGGGAGAGGTACTTGGCTGCCTGTCGCAGCTGGCCAGCGCCTGGAATGACACGTAGGAATAATCAGGGAAATAAGGAGCATAAAGAGCACTTTTTAATCTGGAAAGTCAGAGGATGCTGCTGGCGGTCCCTCTGGGGTAGCTCGATATGGAGGTGCAGTTTGGGGATTCCCCACTTGTCTCCCAAGTGCTCCTGAGTTCTCACGTGTCCAGGGTCTCATTTACGGACAGGCTGAGTGTTGAGAGCTATAAAAGAAGCCAGAAATCACAGAATCCTAAAATGATTTGGGAAGGGACCTTAAAGCCCATCCAGTCCCACCCCCTGCCATGGGCAGGGACACCTTCCACCATCCCAGGTTGCTCCAAGCCCCATCCAACTTGACCTTGGACACTTCCAGGGATGGGGCAGCCACAGCTCCTCTGAGCTCCCTGTGCCAGGGCCTCACCACCCTCACAGGGAACAATTCCTTCCCAATATCCCATCTAACCCTGCCCCCTGGCAGTGGGAAGCCACCCCCCCTTGTCCTGTCCCTCCATCCCTTGTCCCGAGTCCCTCTCCAGCTCTCCTGGAGCCCCTCTAGGCACTGGAAGGGGCTCTGAGGTCTCCCTGGAGCCTTACCTTCACCAGGCTGTACACCCCCAGCTCTCCTAGCCTGGCTCCATGGCACAGGGATATTGCACTCAATCCCTGTGGGACACGTGTCCCAGACAGGTTCACTCCAGGCAGGCACCGATGACTTGCACGTTATCACACTGGAATTACTCACAGGACTTTTTTTCCCCTGCTCTCACCACGCCATTTACGACAATCCCTGAGCTGGCTCCCTTGTGCCAGCAGAGCATTGTGTATGCTCCTGGAATGGCAGTGATTTACAGGGATCTCTCCTGCAGGGAGAGCAGCTCCCATGCCCTAATTTGCCATCTTTTCCAAAGCACACAATGAGGAGAATCTGTTCAGGCAGAGCAGGATTTGTGAATGAACCGAGGCGTTCCTCGGGTGCAGCGGTCTCTGAAATGTTTGCTGGTTCCCTGAGATAAGAGCACAACCAAACACCCTCGGGAATTTAATGCTTTGGAGAGTCATTCGAGGCCACAGAGGTAGAGAATAGACATTCATACGGCTTCTCTTGTGGGAACTGGTGCAGAGGGAGAAAACATTTCATTTGCTTTCATCAATCTCCTCAGCACTGAGAGATTCTTTTCCCCAGAGCCACCGAACAGGAGGTGTGAGGGGGGTGTGTGTCGGGCAGTCTCAAATCTCTGCAATGCCCTTGAGGCAGAGCAGGGCCCAGGGCTGGTCCTCCCCTGATAAATGGCAAAAGGAAACCCGAAACCTGACGCGGGAGGCCTTGCCCTCGCCAGCATTCCCAGGCAGACAATGCTCACCCGTGGAGGCCTCAGCCAGGAGCAGATAAACGGGCACGAGCTGCAGGGAGCCGGAGCCGAACACTCGGGAGCTGAAGCGCAGCGCCTGCAGTGCTGCAGGAATGGCTTCCAGGGGCTTCCCTGCCCACACAAACCCCTGGGCTGTGCTCAACGCCACGGCAATGAGGCATTCCTGCAGGGAAACAGAGCAAGGGCACAGTGAGAAAGGGCTGGGAGAAATGAAATCACAGAACTCCAGAATGGTCTGGGTTGGAGGGACCTTAAAGCCCATCTCACTCCATCTCCTGCCACGGGACACCTCCCACTGGACCAGGTGGTTATAAATGCACAGGCTCTTTTTAAAATCGAGTCTTCAAATTATAAACCAGCAATCGTAATGCAGTTTGTGGCTGTAATTAATAGATAGACATTAAAGCTGTCATATTAGAGCATATTAGAGCATATTAGAGCCTGGCTCCATTCCTGCTCTGAGCAGGAACAGCTTTGGACATCCTCGCAGGTCATGTGGTGTCTTCCAGGACGAGGAATCCTTTACACCTCCCTACAAGGGCTCATAAGGCTGCAGCAATAAAGGCTGTGAAGCACAGAAAACGATCATCACAAGACCAGAAAGGAGATTAGAGCCAGGGGCTCTGGCGGGGCTGTGCTGACGGTACCGCCGTGACTCAGAGGCAGCCGAGGCTGCCCCGCGGTGCCAGCAGGGCACGGCTCCAGCTGCTGGAGACACGGCCAGGGAGCGAGGGGAGAGCTCCTCACAGGGAGCTGCGGCTTCAGCCCACCCTCTCCTGGCCGTCCTGGGCTGGGGTTTTGTGTGCAGAGTCTGGAAAACCGGGCAGAATCAGAACTGACTGTGTTACACTTGGCAGATCCATCCCTGCCAGGTTTGGAGGTGCAGCAGCTTCTGCAGTGTTTGGGTTTGTCAGAATCCATAAATTATCCTGTACTTATCCATGTGTAGCTGTTCCTTGCCTTTTGCTGTTCCTACCAGTCCCCACCATTTGGCCTTTCCACTCTTTGCAGCAGCTGATGTAATCCCCAGCTCCACAAACAGATCTCCATCCCAATGCCTGCTCCCTGCCAGGAGATGTGGGTGCTGTGCCCTCACAGGGATGCCAAGGAAAAAGCACCAGGATCCTTGTAGAATCTCAGAATCCCACACTGGTTTGGGCTGGAAGGGATCTTAAAGCTCATCTTTTCCACCCCCTGCCATGGGCAGAGACATCTTCTACTAGAGCAGGTTGCTCAGAGCTCCATCCAGCCAGCTCCTAACACTTCTCCATCAGCTTTTCCCAGCAGTGGTGCAGCAGGAAAGCTGCTTGGGAAGCAGTGGTACTGCTGGAGAGCCCAGCAGTGCTGCCCTGATAAATCAGTGAGGCCCTGAAAACACACCAGTTCACCCCTTTATCACCTCCGCCTCCAGCTGGGGCTGAGCTGGGCAGAGATACCAATCCCAGAGCTGCTGGAGGCCAGGCTTTGGAATTTTGCTGAGCCTCAAGTGCTTGGAGTGAGGCAGAGAGTTGTGCAATGGGTGAAGGAGCAGCTCCGGGACAGAGAACCTCCAGGACAGCCTGCAAGTGATTCCTGGAGATCCTGGCTGAGGTAAAAAGAACCTTTTTTGGATAAATGAGATCTTCAAAGAACACAGCCCAGAGCAACAGCCCCTGCTGCAGCGAGGAGAGCCAAGGGCTGGAAAACACAGCACCCATTCCTGAGCTACCAGAATGTGGAGAGGGAAAAGGCAGGTGTTCCAGAGAAGCTGTTCCAGGCCAAGCTGGATGGGGCTTGGAGCAACCTGGGATAATGGAAGGTGTCCCTGCCCATGGCAGGGGGGTGAAACAAGATGGACTTTCAGGTCTCTTCCAATCCAAACCTTTCTGGGATTCTGGGATTCTAGGAAACGCCAACTGTGTCCAGGGAGCAGGTGGTACCCAAGAGAAAATCAGCACACGCCTGGGGCAGCAGCAGGAAAAGCTGGTATTTCTCAGGCTGCTTTTTCTGTCTGTGCCAGTCTGGAGCAACCAGCGTGGGCCCTGTGCGTGGGCATCGCCCAGATTGGCATCTGGGAGGTGCTGGAGATTGGGATCATTCTTTTTTTACTCCTTGTCAATGGGATCATTGCTGCTTCCCATGGGGAGACTGTTCTGAAACATCTGCACCAGAACAAGCTGGGGGTTGGACTCTGGCACAGCTTCCTGGAGGAGAAGGAAGGGCAGGAGGCAAGAGGAGCCCTGGAGCAGTGAAGATTTCCAACCACACTTCCAAGCCTCAGGGGATTGTTCCCTTTGGCCCTGAAGAGCCCGGGGGGGATGGTTCCCTTTGGCCCTGCCCTGGTTTCCCTCTTGCCCCTGCAGCTTCTCACTTTGGGCTCTTTTCATGTGTGTTGCAATTTGAGGTTTCTCTGAAGATGCCCCCACGCAGTTTTTGGGGTTTGAGGGGGCTGAGGACCCCAGCTCTGCTCCAGGTGGGAGCAGGGGGTTGGGAACACACACAGGGTTCAGGGCCACAGCCACTGTTCACTCTCAGGCACCAAAAGTGATGGTGTGCCTGAAGAAATAGGGATTTAAGGAAGAGGGCAGGCTCCAGTGAGCTTGAGCTGAACCTGCAGCCAGAGAAGTGCCGGGGCTGGCTGGGCTCGGATCTTTTCCCATGCCCAGGGGCTGTGGGGAGCTGACATCACGCAGGCAGGTGAGGCTCTTCTCCAAACAGAAACTTGGAATTCTGTCAGTTTGGAGGTGCTGTCTGCAGGCACCCCCCTGGCTACATTGACAGAAGCAGATTTCTATCAACAAAGCTTTGGAGCACAGACGAGGAATGAAACTCATAAAACCTCCTGGCTCCCAGCTCCCTGCTCCTTGAGCCACGGGGCATTTGGATGTGCCCAAGCTTCCCGGTGTCCTGACTGAGGCTGGAGCTCTGTGTTTTCTAAACAAACACGGGGCAGGAGTGGGTGAAGTGCAGCAGAAATGTTCAAAAAGCAGCAAACCCACGGGCAGGCTTTGGGCAGAAGGTTTGTTCTCTGGTTACCATGAGACTGCAGAGCTTTTCCCTCAGCTCCAAAGGCTGTTTTGCATAGAATCCCAGACTGGTTTGGGTTGGGAGGGACGCTAAGGCTCATTCCATTCCTCCCTCTGCCATGGGCAGGGACACCTTCCACTATCCCAGGTTGCTCCAAGCCCCGTCCAACCTGGCCTTGGACACTTCCAGGGATGGGGCAGCCACAGCTTCTCTGGGCAACCTGTGCCAGGGCCTCCCCACCCTCACAGGGAAGAACTTTTCAAACCATTTTTGTTGGATCTGGAATAGAAATGTGGTGCAGCCAGTGAGATGGGGCACTAAATAATCTCCCCTTCTCCCAACACCTCTGAGCCAGCCCAGGCCCAACCTGGCTGCTCTAAACCCTGCTGGACACAAAGGAACTTCCATGTGCAGCTCCCTCTTGCTGGGAAACCAGCAGGTGACTGAGGAATTTCCACTGTCTCCCTCCTTTCTTTGGAGAGAAGGAAGGCAAAGTGTCCCAGCACAGACCGTTCTCCGAATCTATTTTATTTAAATAGGCTGGAGACAAAGGTCAAAGAACAGATGTTGTTAAGGGTTGTTAAGGAGCCTATAAAAATCTCCACTTTGAAAATAACCCGGAGTCTGCTCTCCCTGCCTTGCCCACGGAGCCATTCCCAGCCCAGGCTGCTGTTTGCTAACCCAGTGGGAAGCCCAATCAAGAGTGACTTTCTCTTCTGCACCAGCCCTGTCTTCCTGCTGTCTCTCCCTGCAGCTAATTAAACCAGCTGATTAGCTCCCAGCTAATGAAGGAGCACTTCCTTCAGCTGGCAGTCACGTGGCCTGTCGGAATGTATGGGGATAATTTTAGTTGCTATAAAGTCAGTGATGTAATCACTGTCAACATCAGTGTTCAATAGCAGGGGAGTTTCTTGGAACAGCTTCAAGCACTTCTGGGTGCAAAATCCTGCCACACCCCCATGACACCCATGGTAACCTTCCCTGCTGATTTTACAAAGGATCACCTTAAACACAACCTGGAACTAAGGAGGTTTGGCATTTTCCCCTTGGGACAGCCTGGCCTGACACACCTTCTGTGGACTTTGCTCAACAGTCTCACCTGGGATTTTCAGCCAGAGTTTCCAAACCAGCCTGTGATGTCATTGCCCAATTCCTGTAAAATCGAAAGGAATTTGCTGCCTGAAGCCTGTCACGAGTTCTCACCAAGCAGGACCTTTGCCTTTGGACTTCCTCTTTCTGGATGTTCCCAGGAGAGGTGACAGCAACAAGCTGGTCCCCAAAGCCCCACAGCTGGGCCAGAAACACCTTAACAATAATAATTCATGTAAAATTCAAAAGATTAGAGATGTTTTCCCCAGAGGCACCATTGGATTGTTCCCAGCCCACTGTCTGCTGCCCCATTATTCTGTGATTGGGAGTTATGATAGAGGGAGAATTAATTTCCATAGGGAGGATTTTCAGGAGCAGATGCACCTGGGTGGGTTATTTTAGCAACAATGTGGAACAGCAGCTCCTACCACTCCATAAACAGAAAAAGAAGGAGCTGCAAACCACTGGGGCTGGAAAGAAGCTGCACATCTGCACCTCCCCGAGGCCTGATGGAGATAAAAGGCTACACTTTGTGGCTGTTCCAAGTTGGCCAGGAAAACAAAGGGAGGGGACTTGGTTTCTTTGTCCCCCTGCTCTGGGATAGGGGATTCCCTCTCATCAAACAGTCTGGAAGAAGCAAAACCCAGCTGGATCCTGGACTAACCAGGGCAATGGGCCAACTCCCTGGCAGGGTGGGAGATCCAGGATTGCTGCTGCCTGAGGAAGTTCAGGACATTGAGTAAGGACTGTGGAAGAGACCAGAGGCTTGGGAATCACAGAGAGGGTGTTCCCACTCCCCTTATTCTTGAGGTTTTGTTTCAAAAAAACAACCCCAAATCTTTGCAACCAGGTCCCAAATCAACCAAGGAGGTGACATCGACTTCCTTGGGTACATCCAGAGGGAGGAATTCTAAAGGGTGAATCCTGTGAAGGCAAAAGCCCTGCTCAGCTTTAGGCAGCAGATTCCTTGCAGTTTTCTAGGAATTGGGCAGGGACAGCCCAGGCTGGTTTGGGAACTCCTGCATGGTTGAAAAACCCAGGTGAGCCCAGCCCACTCCCGGTGTCCCACCGTGCACAGCCAGGGGAGGGAGAGGAGCTGGAATTCTTTCCCTGGCACCCCTCTGAAGTGGTGCTTGTTCCTCCTGCACTCACCTGCCTCCTCTGAAGCTGCTCCCTGCCGTGTTTTCTGTCTTTTTCGTTATGGAAACAGGGCTGGGGCCCGAGGACCGGGATGAGCAGGTGGCAGATCCGGCTGTGGATGCTGATCCAGTCAGTTCTCTGGTGGGAGACATTGCTGGCAAAACGAGGGGAGAAGGACACTTGTGTTTGCTGGGAGATGGGGGAAGACTGTTCCCTGCTGTCTTTCTGGACTTTCTCCACAAGAATTACCCACAGCCCTTGGGCTGCTCAGAGGGCATCCAATGATATTCCCAAATGTTTCCATTCCACGGTGCTGTCCTGCCATGTCCCCGCAGTTCTCTGTGTTAAAATCCTTATTTAGATAACTCCCTGAACTCCTGATGCAGCCAGGTTTGAGCAAATCCCTGGATTCCAACACAGTGGCAGACAAAACCCCCAAACCAACCCAACGTCAGGTCACTGTGTGAACAGGGAATGTTCTGGAACTCTGTGACTGCTCCGAGGGCCATGTGAGGGATGCTTGTGTGACACCTCAGAGCTCCTGACACAGGAGCTGCTGGAATTGAGCAGGAATGTTCCAAGTGAGTGTGTCTGTTCCAGTTCCTGCTGCTCTGCCAGCTAAGCTCCTTCCCAGCCTTCTCCAGGCTCCATCCTGGGTCTGCTCCCTGCCTCCTAAGCCCATCCCTGCCTGCTGAGCTTTGTCCCAAATCTCATCCCTGTGTCCTAGGCCTTGCTGCGGGGCTTTGCCCCTGTGCACTGAGCCTCATGCCAGGGATAATTCCTGCCTCTTGCCTGTATCCCAGACCACATCCCAGACTTTGTTCCTGTCTCTTCATCCTTCTTCTAAGGCCTGTTCCTGCCTCCTGGGTTTCATCCTGGGCCTTCTTCCTCTGCTCTGAGCCTCATCCTAGGGCTAATCCCTGCCTCCTGCCCTGTCCTTGTGTCCCAGGCAAGGGACACAAGCCTTCCCAGACTTTGTCCCCGTTTCTCATCCCTTGCCCTGGGTCAGTCCCTGCCTACCAGCCCTGCACCCTGTGTCCTGATCCGTGTCCTAGACCTATTCCTGCCTTTTCTGTCTCATCCTGAACCTTGAGTCCCTGCCTCTCGTCCTGTCCCAGGTCTGTTCCTGCCGCCTACTTCCTGGGCCTCATCCTGAATCCTAAGCCTTATCCCAAGCTTTCTGCCTGCGCCGAGCCTCACCCTGGAGCTAATCCCTGCTCCTGCCCTGTCCCTGTGCCCGAGGCCTCATCCAGTCCCCGCCGGGGCTGCCGGGGTCTCTCACCAGTAGTAGGTGAGGCGGCACGCGGGGCAGCGCAACGGGGCCGTCCGGGCCCCGCAGAGTTCGCAGCGCGGGGGCCCCGCCATGGGCGGCCCAGAACCCTCGACGCGTCCCCGGTTGCCGGGGCGACACATCCGGCGAGGCAGAAAGACGTCACTTCCGGCGAAGATGGCAGCGCCGGCGTTCCGTTCCCAAGGCAACACTTCCGGCACGAGTAGGACACACACGTGACTTCCGGCGGACCGGGCGGGCCGGTCATGGCGGCGGCGGCGGAGAAGGACAAGGAGGAGAGGGACGAGGACAAGGACAGGGACGCGGCGGACGTGGTGGCGGCCGAGGGCCGGGTGCGGGCGTGGGCGGCGGCGCAGGCGGCGCG
>WBMZ01007819.1:0-19023 GCA_013400975.1 Atrichornis clamosus | reverse complement strand
GGTGAGCGGGGGGGGCTGGGGGATTTCGGGGGCATTTGGGGGTCTCTCGGGTGTCAGGCCGGTTATGGGATGGGGGGAGGCCATGGGGGCAACTTCGGGGGCTGTAGGGGTCAGGCAGGTTATGGGGTGCGAGTGCCTGTGGGGGTCCTGGGGCTCTCTGGGTGGGGTGTAGAGGTCAGACAGGTTATGGGGGATTTGGGGCTTCTTAGAGCGAGTCAGTTTGGTCGGGGGGGTCGGGGTCATAGGAGGAGTTGGGGTGCTGTGGGGGCACATGGGATGTTAAGCTGGTAATGGAGTGGGGGGTTTACCAGGGGACATGGGGTGCTGTAGAGTGGGGGATTCCCAGTGAGGTCAGGTTGGGTGTGGGATGACCCGGGCCTGCGGGCACCAGGGGCACCCGTAGAGGTCAAGCTGGATGTGAGGTGTTTTAGGGTGCTCAGAGATTTGGGGGGAGTCAGACTGGGTATGGGGGGCCCCCAGTGACTGAAGTATGGGGCAGGGAGGTTGTGGGGAAATGAGGGGTGTGAGGAAGCTGAAGGAGACCAGGGAGACACCTGCAGTGCTGCCAAGGAGCATATAAGGCAGAAGGAAAGTGGGGTGCTCTGCAGTGGGGAGATCCCCAGTGGGGTCAGGCTGAGTGTGGGGGGAATGGGGTGCACTGGGGTTGTCCCAGGGACCCTGAGGAGAAGAGTGTGGGGTGGGAGGGCTGGGGTGCTCTGGAGGGGCCCACAGTGGACTCACGCTCAGGAGGTGGATGGGGCCCTGCCCCACTGACGCGATCAACCCCAGGACTGGGGTGTTTCCCCCTGTGCTGTTGTATTCACTGATGCAGTGGAGGGGAAAAGGCAGGGTCACCCTCGAGGAGTGGGGTCCCCCCTGCACCCCACAGTCAGGGCAGCAGCACTGGTATCCCTCCCTGGGAGGTGGCAGCTCCCGCGTTGGCATCTGGGTCCGGCTCTGATTCTTGGTGCTGCTGGGGCTGTGCCCGAGGTGCAGCAGCTCAGCCTGTGGCTTCGGGGTGGCCGCGCTGTCTCCCCTGTCCCCCAGACCCCGTCTGCGCCCGCCGAGACGGTTCCCAAAGGCGGCGGCAGTGGCCGAGCTGCGGGGCGGCGGGGGCTGCCCCTGCCGTCGGTACCTGTCCCGGCGCCGGTCGATGCCGCGCAAAAACATCCCACCGACTTCCCCACGCCCGAGGGGTTGTCGATGTCTTGACGTCTCCTCCTCGACGGGGACGCTTTGCGCTGATGTTGCAACCAGAGGGGTGTGCGGCGTGCCCGGCAGTTCCTGCAAATCTCTTCCTTTCCTGAATTTCGCCCTCCTTGCAGTCGTGGTGGGAACTAGGGGCTGGTGAACGTGCTGAGCTAGGGGCTGTGCCGGTGGCGTCTGCCTTCCCCGCTCCCTGGCGGGGTCCGATCGGGCGGCGGGGTGGCAAGGGACAGCGGGGGACAGTGACTATCTTTAGGGCTGTGTTGCAATGGAGGGGTGTGCCTTGGCTCGGCGCTGCCGGCAGCCGCCTCCTCGCCCGAGGATTGATTTACGCCGAAGCTCTCGCAGGGGGGAAAAGCAATATTTGCTCTGCAGTTTGTGTGAGCAGGGGGTCCGTGGTGGGCCTGTGGGGCTGAGCCGGGGGTCAGGCAGTGGCGGGGGCTGATGTGCCCTGTAAGAGGCTGCGCAGGGCCGAGTTTCGGGGGGCACCGTCGGACCCCGGTGCCGTCACATGCCGCTCGTGCTCTGCCACTGCCCAGCAGCGGGACCAGCTGAGCCGGAGCAAACGGCCAGGATTGGGAAGGCTGGTGGTGCAGGTGCTGCTGCCTCGTGTGAGAGAAGCTCCCCTGGGGCGTGGGAGCAAGTTGGGTTCTTGCAAGGTGCCCCCCAGAACCCTCCCCATCGCTGTGCTGCTCCCTTCCTGAGGCTTAGCGAAGGCACAGATGCAGCTGCAGGAGAGAGCCAGGGTCAGGTGCCTTCTGCAGGAGTAACCTGGTTAGGCCATAGGAGTAGCTTGTGCCAGAGGTGGGGTGACACAGCACCGAGGTGTTTGGCTTAATCCTTCCTCTGTGCTACTGCCCTGCTCATGCCCACTGTGCTCGTGGTGATGCAGCCGCACTGTGGCTGCCTCGGAGAGGAGGCGGCTGAAACTTGTGGAGCAATTTGCACCCCCCCAGGAGTGCAGTTCCTCTCCCAGCTATGGGGCCCGTGTACATGTGGGTCTCCCCCACCTCATGGCACTGCCAGCCTCTCAGTTTCTCTCACAAAGCAGGACAAGTTCTGCTTCTGCCTGTGGTGATGGTAACAGAGTGTCAGCAGCAGCAAAAAGTTGGTGTGTGCATCAAACTGCTTCCCATGGTGATGCTCAACCTGTTCTGTGAGTGTGGGGCTTCCCCATCCCTTCACTTGGCTTTTCCTCGTGCTTAGGACAAACTTCAAGCCTTCCTGAGAGGGTTTGAAACCTGCTCAGGAGAGAAGGTGCCTTCTCATCTGCGGCGGTGCTGCTGGGATGAGGCTCCCTCTTCCCGGCGCTCTACCTGGCAGCTGCTGGAATTGCCTGCAGCCGCATCGCTCCGCACCGCGTGTCCCTCCCGGGCTGGCACGGTTCTTTCGGAGCCAACGGGCATGTGAGGATTGCTCAGAGGGAAGGCAAAACATCAGCTCTTCTGCGTGCAGGGCACTCTGAAGTTATGTCACTGATTTTAATATATAGCAAGGTTTTTCTGAGCTCCCAGCTATTCTCTGGAGGGAAGGGCAAGCTGCAGGTGGTCCCTGCCCTGGAGGGCAGGATTCGTCCTTTCTCTGCTGAACAGTGATCACCTTTTTGTTCCCAGCTGCAGAAAAAGGCTCAAGGCCGTGGTGGCTGGACGTTTGGGGTCATAATTGGCTCTTGGCCATGCTGGATGCTGCAGTTGGAGGTGTGGGATCTGAAGTATGATTTGAGGAGGGAGGCCCTCGCCCACCATTAGCCCGGAGGTCTCTCTCAGTGAGCGGCCCAGGAAGGAGGAGGATGTGTGGGTTATCCCTTTTATGAGTTTTGCTTCATGCAGTGATTTGTGTGAGCTTTCAGCTGGGATTCACCAGTTCTCCCTGTTTGGCCTGGGACCAGCACCCATTGCATGGGGTTAAGCAGCCTCACACCATGGTTATTCCAACGAGGCCGTGGTGGTTCAGGTCCCTTATGCCATGAGCTTTGGGACTGTGCCGTGCCGTCCCCTTCTGAGCTGGTGGGATCGGCCAGGGTGGGCTGGGGATGGTGGGGACAGCCAGGGTGGGCTGGCTGGGGCTCTGGGGTCCGGCTGAAGCAGCCGCCCCGGCTGCCCACCTCTCCCCACTAGAGGCTGCTGATGACCAGAGCATTTTCCGTCTCTGCTCTCAGAGAGCAGCAGCGGGGTCTGGAATTTGCAGGGCTGAGCATCCTGGCCTGAGCTTTTCTTGCTGATTCACCCTGGAGAGAGCAGTGCGCTTTCCTAGGCAGTGGCTGGGTTCAGGGGGCACATCTGCTCCCGTGCCAGGCACACAATAGATCTCCCCAGTTCGTGAAGTCTTAATTAGGTAAATGCACCGGGCCCATGTGGGAGGTCGTTGCCAGGGGGTCGTGCTGGAGCCGGGTACCAGGGATTGCGGCTCCCCTTCCGCCTGCCTCAGGGGTGCTGATGGGGTTTTTCCAGCTGGGCGCTGAATACGGAATGAGTTCAGCCTCCCGTATTGTTTTCCCAGAGGACGAGTCCACAGCAATAAGCGCTTCAGCCCTCTGGCATGGCCCAACTGGCAGAAAAGCCAAGGATTAGTTAAGCCATGGAAGGGATCTTTCATCACTGGACACAGCCATGGTAAAGCCACCCTGTAGACACAAAGGAGACTCTTAGTCCAGGGCACCAAATGCCTGGGCAGGACTGACTGGAAAACAGACCCTGGGAAGATGATTAATCACATAACAACGAGGTGTAAAATGAAAGGCAGTGGCTGCTGCAGTGAAAGGTGCCTGGGAAGGAGTTTGTGGTGTTGCACAAACCCCACTGCCTTTGCTGGGTACAGGCAGTGCTGGGCAGGCAGTGTGGTGCCAGCTGGCTCCGGCACTGGGCACGGCTTCCCCGACAATGGTAGAGCAGCGCTTTACATAATCTGGGACTTGCCAAACAAGCTTGAAGGTCTGGAAAATCCTCCTGCTATTGTTCGTGCTCACAGTTTGCTAAATTTTCTGGTTTGATCTGTGGAGCTGGGTTTTGTTTTGGGACTGCAGTGGGGGAAAATGCACTTTGCACAGAGGGAAGAAAAGGCTGTTTGTGGTGTTTAATCCACACTCCGTAGATGAAACTATTTTTGTGGATCACAAGAGTTTCTGAGCAGCTGCTAGAAGCTTTGTAGGGCTGCAGGACTCTCTGTCTATCCAATTAGTATGGTTTGTGTCTAGTCCCCTCCTGATGCCCCCTGAGAAAATCCTGGGGGGAACCGCCGCCATCTGGCTCACACAACTACAGTCTGGGCTCCCAGCCTGGCGTTTGTGCCGGGACAAAAATGTTGTGTCGGAACAGCTTCGTGCTGTCTGAGCCCCCTCGAGTCGGACCCTGCGGCTCTGGGACAGCTCCAAAGCTGCCACTTGTTGGCAGATCTTAGAAGAGGCTTGAAGGGAACTTGGGGTGTCTTCTTGTGCTGTCTCCCAGGCTGGAGGTGACTTCCTGGTGATTTGGGGCAGCTGGGAACCCCCACAAGAGGACTCTGAGGCTGTGGGAGCCACCCCAGCCCCATCCCCCAGCCTGTGGATGGCCTTGGGCTCGACATCAATGTGTTTCTTGGCCCCTGAGAAGTGTTTTGGGGTGTAGGGCCTGCCCTTGCTCCTCCATTTGCTCACCCCAAAGCCCTTTGCCAACACAAATAAAGCGACCGTGTGCTATTCATTCAATGAATGAACGAATCGTGTTAAAATGTTCTCTGCTCCTGTTTGTGGATAGGTGACTCAGAAACCTGACTTTTCCTGCCATTCCTGGGAAAGCCAGGTTTGGTAGCAAGGAATGAGGTGAAGTTCTTGCTGGTCATCTTAATGTGAGGCGAGTTTTGGCGCCCCGGTAAGCAGCAAAAGAGGAAGAGGAGCCCCGGTCTGATGGCACATATACATCCTCTTATTAGAGGCTGCTTCGAGCACCTTTCATGTAGGTGATTACATCTGGCCACAGGTGACCTCATCTGGATTTAAGGAGGGGATGTTAGGCTTGGTGTGTTCTGGGAGCCTTCGAAGTTGACCACAGTGGTATTACAGCAATCTTCGAGGTGTTGCTAACGAGGCAGTGCAGGGCAGCAGTGGGGGAGCTCTGAGCTGCCTAGTGGGGTGAACTGATGCCCCAAAGCATCACCAGGGTGTTAAAGCAGCTGTTGTGTTACAGTCTGTGTCATGCTGTAGGTGACCTCCGTGAGCTGGTCCCTCTGATTGCCGCGGTGGTTTAGGTGCTCACGGGACAGTACCAGCCATCCAAGGGCTTGTACTTCTACATCCGCTCTCCAAAACTCCTTGGAGATGGGGTAAGCTGTTTGCGGGCGCTTCAGAACTTGAGAGGAGCTCTTCCTCTGTGCTGAGGGTGTTTATTGGGCAGGACAGCACCGAGTCTCCTTCCTGCCCCTGTGTGAACTCGAGCACAGGGTGAGGGAGGGCAGATGTTAGCCCGGCCCAGGGCCACGTTGAGCCGTAACGTGACTTTGTGCGGCTGTGTTGACGTTGTGCCGGAGGTGCCGTGTCTGACGTGGAGGTGAACCTCTCCCGTATGGCCGGGATCGGCCTCAGCCTATCCGTGGCTGCTCAGAGGCTTACGGGCTGGCAGATGGGGTCAGCACCGCTCGGGGATTTCCTTGGGTGTAGAGTGGAGGCTTTTAATAGCAAACGCGGTCATCTGCATCATGGCATGGCCTGAAACCTGGCCCTGAGGATCCCCTGGCAGCTGGGTGGTAGCTGAGCAAGATGTCCACTTCTGTTGGAATGTTTTCTGTGGTTTTGAGTGAAAATAAAGTAAGACTTAAACCTATTGCTGGCGGGTTTGGGGTGCAGCTCCTCCCTGGCAGGTGGCCTGGAGAAGCCCTGCCTTTCTCGGGAATTGTCGCGTGGCCCCATCCTGGTGTGCTGTGCTGACAGATCCCATGCCTCAGCCGGGTGCCAAGACTTCAGCTTTCTAGGAAAGGCAGCAGGAGCTGGTGTGGGTTTTCCCCCTGCCAGCCCGTGGGTGCCTGGTGCCGTGTGAGCGGTGTCCAGAGTCGCAGATGTCTCACGTCGGGGTTGCAGCACTGCCTGCTCCATCTGAGCTGCCTTTCAGTGGGAACACACGAGATATCCGAGTCCAGAATTGATCTGTGCTGCTGACCAGGCTTGTTCCTGGTGCTGCTGCTTTTTCTTCTTCTGCAGCAGGGGGTGAATGTGGTTTCAGCACCTGCTTGGCTCTGGCAGTTTGCATCCTGCCTTCCCTACAAACTGCCTTCGTCCTGCTCAGCGTCCTGGCCTCTGTCCTGGTCGATACGAGGCTGTTGTCGGAGCTCAGCAAACCATGATGATCACATCCAAGCGCTGGACCTTGAACCACCTGGCAGTGCTGGCCTAGATGAAGAAGCTCATTTGCACAGGGCGGTTAATTCTCTGTATGTTTTAATCTCCATGACCATCTGTGTTCTTTCCTGGGCTGGAGAGATGGGAGCTCTTGGGATTTTCCCAGGAGGTGAACGTGGAGAGAACTGCCTATTCTGTGTGTGCTGAAAACTGCCCCAGGTCAGAGCACGACAGCCTCATTAGCTCTGGGAAGAGTTGTTTCTGCATCTCTGGACAATGTGTCGGCTCTGTACGGAAGGCACATCCCGAGGAGCTGCAGGGAGGAGACAGGGGCAAAGGCTAAAAATGGAAACCTCTGTGATGCTTTTCCAGCATCCAGTCCCAAACATGGAGGATCTTTGACCGGCTTGGCTGGCACCCTGGAGGGGTGAGGTCCCAGGGAAGGATGTGTTGGTCTGGGGAGAGGTAGCATGCTAAAGCATCTCCTGGTCACCCCAAAAACCCTGCCCAGGTTGTGGCAGCCTCTGGGGTGTGCCTCTGTCCCGCCAGCAGCCACTGCTGTCTCTGCCCTGGCGAGCGGCTCAATTTGAGCCTCAGAAGCTGCTTCAGAGACTGGGGTGCTTGCACACAGCACCAGAATCAGGGAACCAGTACCTGTCGGTGGGTTGCAGTAGCATCTCCAGGCCTGTGCAGGCTGCTGCTGACAGAGAAGGTGTTTTTGCAAACGACGCTTGAATTCTTCCTCGTTTTGGATTCTCACGTTTGAAGCCTGAGGCTCTGCAGACCGTTCAGAGCCCCAGCTGGGATCCTGCTGGCCATGGGCAGAGGTGACACTGCCTGCGGATGCTGTCAAGGAACGCCTGTCCCGTGAGACAGCAGGGCCCTGCTGCTGGCATCTGAACCCAGAGGGAACAATCCCTGCCCTGTAATTAAGCTCTTCTGCTCCTGTTCACCACACTAATGAGCTGTCTCATGGATGTGCTCCTTGCAGCTGCTCCGGATTCTCTGTGTGGCTCCCAAGCTGGACGTGACTTTCCAAGAGAGCCACCTGCAAAAGGGAAAATCTCCATCCCTGTGCCACTGGGGTGAGACACGTGGGCGGGGAACCTTTGCCTGTGAAGGCTTTTCCCTGACTGCACCCTGCGTGATGTAAATTCTTCTGCCAGTCTACACCCCAGCTCCCTAGTGAGGAGAACCCTTCCTGCCATGCATGCTGGCTGGGTTGGGCAAGATGGAGATGTTTTCCCAGCCTCTGTCTCAGAGACTGAGGCTGCTTCTTGAAAGCAGAGCTGCTCTGCTCCTGCACGAGGCTGGGTAATAACACTTAAAAAGCAAATGGTGCTCCAGCTCCTCTCCTGGTTCAGCAGTTTGGGGTTTCAATCTCAATGGAGATGATGGCACTGGGACTGTTGGCATCATGGTGCATCTCAAGGGGTGGGTATGGGTTTGTGCCCATCTCTCCACCTGGTCTAGTGGAAGCTTCCCTGCCCACGGCAGCAGGTTGGAATGAGATGAGCTTTAAGGTGCCTTCCAACTCAAACCATTCCGTGACTCTGTGATCCTCTGCCGTGGCAGGGTGGCTGTTGAGGAGTCTGGCATCACTTGTGCCACAACTGCTCGACTGTGCACTCGTGTGAGGCAGGTCCCTGGACCCTCAGTGGGGCTGTGGTGTGGGCTGAGGACCTGGCTGGATTTCGGACCCTGGCATGTGCTGCCAGAGCACACCGCTAGCGTTGCTGCACCGTTGCTCTCTTGAATCTCTTCATTTAGTTAACGATCCTTTTGTTGAGAGGATTAGCGTTTAGAGGCTTCTGACAGAGCGTTAATTAAATTAAGGCTCTGGGTGTTTTGTGGAGGTTTTGAAGCCCACTAGAGGGCTCAGTTGGAGCCCCGTGGAGCCGCGGCTGGCGGCGCTGGGCTGTGTCCGGCCCTCCAGAAGTTTGCACGAGAAGTTATGTAAGTGCGGAGGAGCTGGACGGGCGCAGAAGCGCACGGGGCCGGCCCCCAGCCTCCACGGAGCTCGCTGCTCCTGCAGCTCGGTTCTGCCCGGCGCTCAGCAGTGCCTGGCCCGTGTCCCGTGCCCGGCACCGAAGGCTCTAACCCCTGCAAGCTGCACTCGCCGGAGGCTGGCAGGCAGCGGGCGCCTGCGTCACAGCTCGCTGCATTATCAGCGTTAGGTAATGCTGGGCTGATGTTTTTGGGGTTTTTTTTCCTTCCCCACTTCGTGTTTACATTTCTAAGAAGCGGCTGAACGTGAATGTCTGGTTCCACCTTCGGTTCTGGGGAGAGTCCAACGCTGAAGTTGGCTCTGTTGCCGCGCTCGTGTGGGCACAAGTGTGAGCACTTGATCTGTGGCTTGAGGGGTTTTCCTGGTGGGTGCGTGGGGTTTTTCGTGTTTAGCTGGAACTGCTTATTAACCAGTGTCTCTTCTCTTTTGTTTTCTATTCGCTGCCCCACGATGGATTTTGGTGCCCTGCCTGTGTGGTTGGCCTGGCTGTCTGGGTAAGTACCTGCTTCGTTAGATCAGTGGGAGGAAATGGTTGAAATGAGTTGCTTGGAATTAAATAATGAACTGACCTGTTGATTCTGCCTGAAACGCTGAGCGTTGGTTGTTATCAAACAGCATGATTTATTGTCTGTGTGTGCATGAAGATTTTGGATATTGACAAGCACTTAATTAGCCTGTAATTTGCTGTGTTTTGTAATATGAAGAAGCCCCCAGTAGTGTTTTTTTCTGCCAACCTGGGCTGTGGAGCACTGACCTGGGGATAAAAACACACTAAGAGCCAGCAAGTGAGCAAATGGAAGGGAAAATGTTTTTGTGAGTGGAAAGCAGTGCTCCCTGTTCCTCCTGGGATGCCTCCTGACAGCTGTTGGTGGCAGGTCAGTGCTGTGGTTGTGAGAGGGGCTCTCTGAAGGCAATGGTACACCTTCCCCTTCGCCAACTGTGGATGTTTGGGGCTTTGCAGAGCATGGAGGGAGCCTAAGGCCCTTCTGGCAGGAGAGGAGGGGAAATGTGTGTCGAGCTTGGAGAGGTGCATCAGGCACTGATGTTTTCAGTTTGTGTTCATGGAAAGCCTGCTGTGCATGGGGGAAGAATGGCCCTGGTGGGGAGGATTCTGATGGTTTCCCTGCAGAGGTTTGGTGCCTGCCCTGAACTTGGCTGTGAGGTGCTGTTTATCTATTAAAGCCTCTCAGGGTAAGGTGTGTGTGCTCAGGGTGGAGGGAAGGAAGTGATCTGCTTGGTAAAGCTGTTTCTCTGGATGCAGTGGTGTCTTTGCATCAAGGCTGTGATCTCTGAAAACTTCAGAAGTTTTTTAAGTTTACTTTTTTTATTTTCTTAAATTCAAAGGTATCTTCTTGCTAAACCTTCCCTTCTCCTGTCCATCACCTCCTCTTGCCCAGTAACATCCTCTCCTCTCCCAGTAAGGGAAAGGACCGGGCACATTTAGAGCAGCTCTGCTCCGTGCCTGAGCATTCCATGTGCCACCAGCCACTGATGAAAGACTTGAAGGGAAAGCAGAGGAAGGTGCTGGGAACAGATTGCTTTATTCTTAAACTCAACATCATTATACGATGCCTCACGAGGGCGGGCAGGAGAGATGAATCAAATCCAAGCACAAACCTGTTGTTCTTACCCAGAAGTGAGCACTATATTTGGAAGCTGAGCAGCTGCCTCCTGATCTGAATGAGCTGCTCTTTGCTACTAAATCTCTACAAGCAGGCTCGTTAATTAACTTGAGAACCTGCCTTGATCGGAGGTGCTGAGCTCCAACCCCACCAAACACCCAGCAGTCATCTCAGTGCAGAATAAAACTCCCCCACACAGAAGGTGCAGCTGGAAGCTTCTGCGAGCTTGGATGTGGAGCAAAACACAAGTGCTCGCTCACATGACAGTCAGAACGGGTTAGTGAGAGGCGAAGCTGTACCAGCACAGCAGCCACAGCTGTGCCAAGGTATCCTGGAGCAGGTCTTTGGCCCGGGGGTCTTCCTGCTCAGTGCTTAAGCAGACACCCAGGACAGTCACCCGCCTGGCTATCCCTGGTCAAGGGTGGATTTCTTCCTTGGGAAACGCTAATAACCTGCGCAAACCCTGGTTTGCTCTCCCCAGAACAGTCTCCATGTGACTTTTGTCTTGTTTCCTTGCACGTATCGCACAGAGGGGAGAGAGAGCTCCATTTCGGTTGTCCAGCTTGTTACAGGCTTTGGGAGTTTTGATCCTGATATGAGATGAAGTTTGTTGCTTGCTGAATACGTGGTGTTAATCTTGCTCAGTGAATGAGAAAGCCAAGTGGTACCTTGTTAGTGATGGCAGAGATAAAAGAGGTTGTGGTACAGTTTCACTGGCTCAGGGACAGCCCTGGCCTTCACCCAGAAGAGAAAAAACAGCAGGCTCAGATCGCCTCTCCATGTTTAAGCCTGGCTTATCTTGTAGGTAAACATAAAATGCATAGGAATTTCATTAAGAGAATCTCCTCTCCTGACCTGGTAAGTGTTGGGCATCAGTCATGAAAGTAACACACCAGCAGCTTCCATGAGGGGAGGCTGGGAGTAGCTGCAGGGCAGAAACCATGAAGGAAAATGCTGAAAATGCAAGAGGAGCCTCTGTTGGGGATTTTGCTCTTGACCTTCAAGCTGAGATTCACATATGTTGCCATTATTTAAAGCCTGTCAAGAAATCCAAGGTGAGGTCATGGCTGAAAAATTGTTCAGAGCTGTCTGTGGGGGTAAGCACAGTGTTCTGTTCACGGGCTGTGGCTGGGCTCTGTCTTTCCTTACGTTGGCACTGGTGGCACTGGGAGCCAAGTGTTGTCCCCTTCAAGTTTACCTGTACACGTTGTTTCTTTCTGTCGCATCGTTCATGGGTGACCTGGAGAAGGGCACTGCTTTGTGGAGCCTTTGAACAGCTTGGTGTGTTGTGAACTTGGGTCTCCCTTAGTTCTTATTTACACATAGCCCAAAGAGGAAGAACAAATGAGGTTTCCAGCACCTTTCAGTGAGATTTTCTTCTTGAACCTCTCCTGTTGGTCGACAGTGGCTGAACATGAGCCCAGGTGGGCAAGAAGGCAAATGACACCTGGCCTGTACCAGCAGTGGTGTGGCCGGCAGGACCAGGGCAGTGACCACTCCCCTGTACCGGGCACTGGTGAGACCAAACCTCGAATCCTGGGGTCAGGTTTGGGCCCCTCACAACAAAAAAGACATTGAGGGGCTGGAGCGTGTCCAGAGAAGAGAATGGAGCTGGGAAAGGGTCTGGAGCACAAGTCTGATGAGGAGGAGCTGAGGGGGCTCAGGGGGGCCCTTCTGGCTCTGCACAGGTCCCTGACAGGAGGGGGCAGCCAGAGGGGGTCGGGCTCTGCTTCCAAGGGAACAGGGACAGGAGGAGAGGGAACGGCCTCAAGCTGTGCTCGGCGAGGTTTAAGTTGGATATTAGGGAAAATCTGTTAATGAAAAGGGTCATCAAGCACTGGCACAGGCTGCCCAGGGCAGTGGTGGAGTCCCCATCCCTGGAGGGGTTTAAAATCCGTGTAGATGTGGCACTTGGGGACGTGGGTTAGTGGTGGGCTTGGCAGTGCTGGGTTAATGGCTGGACTCCTTGATCTTGGAGGGCTTTTCCAACCTAAATGATTCCGTGATTCTATGGAAATGCGGCAGCAGCGTGTCTCTTTCACTTGTCCCACCGCCCCAGAGGAGACCATCAGCCTCCGATGTGGTGTCAAGTTCTAGGGCCGGCTTAGCTCGGTGTTTTCACTTTGTTGCTTTGTAAAGCGGTGAAACAGTTCTCACTGTGGCATTCAGAACAGCAGTGCTGCCCTCTGAATTACCATCTAATTAAATGAAAGCAAAAACTCCGAAGCAAGTGAGCTCTCTGTTGCATAAGAAAAGCTGTTTTAGTTGACCTAAAAACCGACATTGAAAACCAGCCTAAACAGAGATGCTTTCCCTCCCAGCACCGTGGGCCATGCAGAGCAGTTGCTACTGTTCTTGGAGAGCCATTCATGCTGTGGCAGCTGCAAGCCCGCTTCAAAACAGTTACTCCTTTGAGACTTGCTTCCCTTTTGCTTGATGGTTGGAGAAACCCTGCTGTGGAGACAAATAATTAGAAAGAAGAGATGGCAGCTTAATGATTATTAGCTTTTTTGACGCAGTCTGCGGTGAGTGCAGGGTAAGATCGGCATCTCCGAGCTGCTGCTGCATTTCCTGCTCCAAAGATTTACCGTGTGCACCATTAACGTGCAGCCTCAGTGGACCTGCAGAAGCCTCTGAACTAACAGAGTTATTTATTGCAGTAACAAAGCTTTTCAGACTCTTGGCAATTAACTGTGACAATGGCAGAATGCTTCCTGGCCTCACCTCCCCGTCTCTCCATCTATGCCCACAGCTTTCCTCGGCAACTTCTTACGCCCCTCGCCCTCCTCCAGTACTTGGATTCTGTCTATAAATACAAACCACTTCGGGTTTTCTTCATAAAATAAGCACAGAAAGAGTTTACCTTAAAGAAAAGCCTCAAAATGCCTTATTTTGAGCTCCAGAAAAACTGGCAGCAATGGAATGCTATCCTCTGGGATTTTGTCCTATTGATATTAATTTTTTTGAAGTTGGTATCCATGACTGCCAGTTTCAGAGGTTAATATACTGCATTTCAAGCAAACTGAGGTTTGGGGGTTTTTTTAAATTTGTGATATGGAAATTTGCACCAATTAATCATTGTGCACCAGCAGAAATGCCTCTGGGCAGACTTTGGCTATGCTCTATTAGGTTCTGGGATCATCCATAGGCAGGACTCAGAGTGACAAGATCCAGTTGAGTAGCTCAAGGCAAACCCTGCAAGGGTCCAGGGAGGTGTCAGGCAGGGGAGGCAGTGCTGAACAAGGTGGGGCAGAGCTTCAGCTCTTATTTGTGGAAGAAAAAATGATTAGCAGTTGTATTTGTTCTCCACAGGTAAAATTTTAATTAAATAGGTGTTAGGTAGGTTTTGCTCACTGATTCAGAGGTCTAGCCCTCCATCAGCAATTGCTGTCTGTTGGCTGGTGCTGGGTTCATGTGCTGCCTGGCCTTTGGATTACACGGGGTGGGTTAGTGCAGGCCCGAGGGCTCTACACCCGGGGTACCTGCCTCAAACTTATTGCTAGATACACACTGGTCCTAAATAAACCCTGATCTTGAAACTGTCCTTGCCCAAACCAAAGAGCTCTGGGTATTTTGAAGCCAAGGGAGTCTTTGCTCACGCTAGAGCGTAACGGTGTGGAGTCAATCTCCTTCGCTGAATTGGTGCCTTTCTGGGGAGAAGCTGCAGTTCAAAACACACCTACCTGGTGTTATTTAAATAGGCCAGAGCCTCTCTTGGCTGCAGTTTGACTCCTCATCCGTACACGGAGTAAATCAGCCCCGACATCCTTTGTTTGTGGTGCAGCTCGACTGCCTCCCTGCCAGAGCGCTGGTCTCTAGGTGGCACTCACTGTTATTTTTGGGTGCATTTCAACAAAGGCTGCATAGCTGGGTTTGTCCCCTGCTGAAGGGACAGCTGCCTCTCTGGCCAGGCTGGCTGGTCCTGTTTGGTTTAGAAGGCTGACGCAAGGGCTCGAACTTCTCCCTGCTGCCCAAACATAGGGGCTTCCAGCAGCGTCTCCTGGAATTCCTTACGGAGGGGTAGGGAATCGAGTGCTCTGTGTCATCTTTTACTGAGACTGCCAGGGAATGAAATCCCAGTAAATGCTTGGAAGGAGGGTGAGCTCTAGAGGTGATGGAGGTGAGTGTGTTGTGGCTCCTCTGATGGTTCTTTCCATGGTTCAGTCAATTTCTTGGGTTGTTTCTGGAGCTCAGGCTCATGCCACACTGATTCTGCCTTTTCCTGAGCCTGCACTACCTTTATTCACAGCATCACCTGTAATCTGTTCTCCAGGATTTGTTAAGCTCTTTCTAGATCCTTTAAGTGCAGCCACTTGTGTGTTTAATACTTCCTACCCATACTTGAGGGAAAAGTATTTCTCTGTGAATGTAGAAACATTCACCGTATGAACACTCGATCCTGCAGGCTGCAGCTGACCTCCTCTATTCTATAATGGTGCATCTTGGCAGAAATGTGCTTTACACATCACCTCTAAGCCCTGGAACAAAGCTGACTTTCCAGGGAGCTGTTCTTCCCTGCACTGGCACACAGCCTGGAGAGAGCTGAAGCTCCTCTTCTGTTTCATTCCTCTTTCTCCTTGGAGCTTGTCTGCTGTGCTGCAAGACACTGACTCAAATGAACATCAGCTTCATACAAACCAGCGAAACATGATGGGAGCTTTTTGCATCAAATAACCAGATTCCAGGTGGGATGGGAATTCCTGGGTGTACAGACTTAGCTCCCACCACCCCATCTGCTTTCCCCATCTCCACAAAAGGGATCCGTAGGAGCCAGCCCAGTACCAGAAGGATCTAATGGCTCAAAAATTGGATTCTTTTGCCCATGGGAAAGAACACATGGTTTTAGTTTAGCAACAGTGGCCTTTAAAGGGTACAAATTACAGCCAACAAAGGAAAACTCACCAGTAGGAAACAACACAGAAAAGGATGGGAGAAGCAACTTGGATTTAGCAAAACTGGAGGTGAACTGCTCTGATGCCAAATGTGATTCCAATACCTAAATCACTCAGTCTCTTTGGCTATGGAGCGTGCTCCTTGACCCTTTAATAACTCGCTCAACAATGAATCGATTGTTGGTTTTGGAGACTGTTACGATGGGCTGGACTAGATTTAACCTCTGGTTAAACACTTGATACAGAGCCAGGTGAGTGTAGATGTTCCAGGTTGCCTGCACTGTGCACACACGAGTTGTAACAATGCAGTGCAGCGTGTTCTAGACCTTAGTGAAAATTCCTTGAGTTTGCAGTTCAGCCTGTCAGAGACTTTTTCAGCAGTGAATTCTGTGCTGGAGAGAGGGATGGGAGAAATGCAGCATTAGTTGAAGCATCCCCTCCTTCCAGGTGAATCATTTACCTGCAATATCTTAGTTCTAGATCACCATTTTACACAATCAAAATGTTGATTGTGTAAATCAACATTTTACACAAAGCTTGAGAAATCAAAGGCAGGTTTCCTTTCCTCCTCATTCTGGTCTTCTGCTCCCGGCCAGATCAGTAGTGCTGATGGTGACAGCAAAGCTGGAAGAGAAGCCAAGGGCAAAGGGCCAGGAGCTGGCAAAACTGAGCCACCTGCTCTCCTCCCACCTTGTTTGCTCTTGTGAAATGGCTGCTGCTGCATTGGAGACTGTCACTTGTTTGCACAGCATGGCACAGAAACGGAGTGTGCCTGTTGTATGTTCACATACGTGTGCATAATACAGCTCGTTTAGGGCAGGAGTGGATAAAGGATTCAGCTGACCAGCTTAATTTCTTTGTTTTCCTAGAACTTGTTGTAATCCTGAGTATTTATCTTCACCTTAAATCATGCTTGCTTTGGGCGAGGGAGCACGGCACCAGTGTGATGCACAATTGCTTTGTTTGGATTGGGAATTCCTCACTGGAGAAGCTCCTCAGGGTGAGGAGGAGAGCTCTGTGCCTTTCATTGTTGTGCCAGTAATGCTCTGGGCAGTGTTTCCCAGCAGTGGTGTAAACTGGGAGCCCTGCTTTACAACAAATCCTACCAGGAGTGTGTCCTGTGGGGCCTGCAGAGTGCTGGATCACCTTACAGAGGATTTGTTCTATGAAGAACTTACTTGAGCTGGATTTAATCGGCTGTCTGGATGCTCTTAGGATGCTGCAGCGTGTCCTGCTGAGCTGCTTGCGAGTGCCTGCACATTACCCAGGCAGAGGGCAGGGTTTGGCATCGTTCTCCGTGACCCAGTTGGTTTGCACTGACCGAATCCATCAGGATCTGAGCGCTCCAAGTGGCCTTCCAGCTTGCAAGGAACAACCTCTGCCTTAGCGACCCCAAACGCATGCCTAAAATGAATATAATTCCTGTCCTTACTCCTATATCCAGCAGCCAAATACCAAGAAATCCTGACTTATTAAAATAATTCTCAGTCTCTAAATGACTCCCGTAAAGCAACTTAAACCAGCTGTAACTGGGAGAGTTCTTTAAATCGTTGCAATCCAGGCTTGGCACAGGGCAAACTGTTCTTATAGTGAAGAATTTAAGAAATTTCCATTACTTCCTATGGGATTTCAGAGGTCAGCTTGGGGCTGTGTAGGAAGGAAATGGTTAGAAGCGAAGGCAGTAACTTCCAGCAGAAGTGTGGTGGTGATGGGTGTATTTCCTTGTGCACAAGAGTGGTGGTTTTGGGTTTTTTTCTCCTTTTTTCCTCTTACTTTCTGCTCCCTACAAAAGGATTGCTTTGGCCTAGGCTCAAATCCCCCTGCCCCAGGAGAACAGTTTCCAGGCGCTCTCATGGCACAGACCAAGGGCTTCTTTTCGTATCTGATAACTCAACTTTTTAGCCTTTTTAGCCTCTCCTCCTTTAGCTTTGAAGCCATTCAAGCTCTCAGCCATTTGTTTGGGGTCTGAAGAGGTGACAGCATCCTCTGCCCTCATGCACAGCGCGTCGGCAGCTTGCACTAGTGCTCCCTGTGGATAAATGCTTCACCTGGGAATACAGACTGCAGGAGCTGCTGCTCTCTGTGCTCAGCTGCTGGCAGATGGAGTTGGGGATCATCTGGTGATGCGAGCGTGGTGGATGATGCTCTTGTGGTGTTAAATCACCGCTTTGATGCGAAGTTTTTGTTGCCCTGGTCTCTCCTCCACGTAATCTGCAATCAGCTGGCGTGTGTGGGGTATGATGGAGTGGTGTGGTTTTGTTTGCTTGTTTTTCTTAATTGCAAGAAGCTGTTGCCAACCAAAAGTTGTGGTTTCTTTGTTGGGTGGTTTTCTCCTCAAAGCCCTTTGGTTTAATGTTTCTCTTCTGACAGTGTTTTCAGCCCACCCGTGGGTGAGCAGTAGCAAAGGCAGCAGTTGGTGGGCCAGCACTGAACATCTGGGGCTCGTCCATACACAGCCTGGGCTATTAAAATGTGTTAATTTATTGCTTTGGGGAGTGAAGTCGGAGCTTCAGGGCACGTTTTAAGGGAACTGCCTGTGCCTAGTGTAGGAGCAGTGACTTAGTCGCCAGACCTTGTGGTTTTTGTCTTCAAATATGCTCATCTGAGTCCAAGAAGACCACCAGATAGTCCAGATGTAAGGTGAAAATACCTGTCTTCCCTCTCATTAAGGAGCTTTCTGGAAGTGGTCTCAGCACCGAGACAAGGGGGAGCTGTCCTTTTTTTCTTGGCAGAGCTGAGTGTCATAGACATAGAAAAGAGAAGAGGTAAATAGCTGTGAGAAGCATGTTAATTTTTCTAGAAAACGGGATTGTTTTAGCTCCCATATAGCACAAGTGCCCTCAGTGTGTGAGTAGTCCTTGCTAGGTCAGTACCAGTGAGGGCTCAGCCTGGTGATGGAGCCGTCTCAGCCAGGGTGTGCATCAGCCTCGGGTATTATCTGCTGATAAAGAGGCAGGGTGGTTGCTCTTAATCCAGCAGAATAATGTGTTTGAGAGCTTAATTCTCTTTGGGAGACAAACAGAGATGCCTCGGTGCCAGGCGTCTTTTGGGATTGGGCAAATATTTGAGGTGGATTTGGTTCCGGAGCTGGGCAGGCTGGCAGCAGCCTTGCTGGAGCCTCTGGAAGTGCTTACGAGGCACTGGGCAACATTTTGCCCTGATGCATCTAGCAGGCAGAGCTGGACAGTTCTGCTTGACAAAAATAACTGATTCTAATTTGACTGTAAGCGAGGAAAAGCCAGTCCATGCTGTAGGTGTGGGATTCCAGAACAGGGGCAGGGCGGGCTCCTCCGTGGGGCTGTGCTGGGCTCCTGGGGGTTTCTTGTCTAAGTGACTAAGTGCTCGCCACCTCAACTGTCGCTTTTTTGGCTTGTCACCCACAGACTGAGGCAGTACTTGTCCGGTTACAAATGGCCTTATGCTTAAAAAAATTAAGAATATAATAACAGAATAAAGAAAACCCTAACGCCCCTGCTCTTTTCTTCATACCTCGCCGCTCGCTTCATCACCCCGGGTCTCCCTTCAGAGCTGGGCCACAACTTTCTCTGGGAGGCAGCGAACGGTATTTAAAATCTAGGTCACGGAGAGGGGGAGCGACGCTGCCGCCCGCGGTACCGGCGGGCAGGACCCCCTCCTGCCCCATTTCTACCGGGGCCGTGCGGCGCGAAATGGTCACCGCCCCCGTCACCATCACTTTAGCGGGGAGGGGGGCAGCCGGTAATGCCGTCATTTCAGCCTCTCGCTGCCGGTGTGTTTGTGTGGCGGGCTCAGGGAGGCGGCACCGGGCGGTCCCTCCGGGCCGCCCGCGGCAGCGAAACGCGAGGGAACGGGGTGGGGGGAGCCAGGAGGGGGCGCGCGCTCCCGCTCCCCCGCCCGCCCCGCCGCCGGCGGGTTCCGCTCAGCCAATCGCGAGCCGGCGCTGCCGCCCCGCCCCCCGCTCTCGGCCAATGAGAACTTACTACAGTGTTGTGGGGGGGGGGAGGCGGGGCC